>JAXGGA010007155.1:0-64625 GCA_038373865.1 Uloborus plumipes
AAGGAAAGTTACCTGCTCCACTTATTTTCTGAGATACATGCCCTCAAAGTTTGTCCGCCACGTCAAAATACTAAAAAAGTGATGTTATTTAATCATTTTTTATAAAAAATCGTACTCATGCAAAATAAAAGTGTTAGATATCTATGGAAACTAGTTACTCCAGGCATTCTGAAAAAAAAATACTAGAACGTTCATAATGAAAATTGCCAAGGTACAGGGCTCTTTGAAGTTGTCACCACAAAAACTTGATTTTGCAGATTTTGCTAAAATTCAGGCATTTATTACAAAAAAAGGCAAACAAAACCAAAGGTTTTCTCACTTTCTGGTAGTGTACAGGTCCTCCCTGTAAATTGCTACGCAATAAATTTTTTGGGTTTCTCACTCCTTCTTGGAAATATTTTAGCTTAAAAATAAGCCGTAAGGCAAAAAATGCGTTTTTGGCCATCTTGGCAGCCATTTTTCTCATAAAGGGGGAGCAGTAGAAACTTTAATTTTTTTTTTAAACAAGCCACTGATATGTTAGCTATTCACAGGAAAAGAGTTTACTTTTGGTTATTTCTCCCATTAAGAGATATCCTGCTGACAGTATATGCATGTTTTTCGCGACGACCATATGCTTTTGTTCCCCCTCTCATGGACTTAAAATTAATTAAACCAAAAAATAATTATATATTTATTATTAGCTGTATTATCTACTCAATATGTCATGAAATTTAATTTATTAAATCATTGAACAATAAATTAGATAATTGATGAAAACAAGAAAAAGTATTTCTCTGATGCCTGAGCATTATGCATTCATAATTATAAAGCACTAAATACTTTCTTGAGAAATTAATTAACATAAATGAGCTCTAAATAGTTATATTATAAGCAATACCCAATCTTGTGATTGGGATACTCCTGTTTTTAATTGAAGAATTTCTTGAATATCACATGAATATCAGGAAAATAAATGAGGTCTTTTCGTTTGATGTAGGATACTTTATGACAAATTTCATTTGATGGGCTACTAACTGAGCATGGTGATAAAGAGCTATTAATTTCAGCATCGAATTCCATTTTACCTTATTAACAGTTAAATATTTATAAAATAATTAAATAAATAATTTAATATAAAGCCATGCTTGAAGAATTCAAATTAGTGCAACTAATTTATTCCCATACTGATCTTTACAAAACTGACATGTGTTGAGCACTGATAAGAACTGACAAGAATAAGTTTACTCACTAAAATACTAGTTCACAGATACTATAAAGCGTACATTCTATTTTCTACAAAATAATACTGCAACAAAGAACAAGGGTATAAAGGGGTAGGTACTAAAGAATTTCTTGAAAAATCAATTAAAATAAAGGAGCTTCGAATATTTATCTCATAGGCAATACCCAATCTTGTGATTGGATGTTCCTGATTGATGGCTATAAACAGGAGGATACCCTTGTTCTTTGTTGCAGTATTATTTTGTGTAAAATAGAATGCATGCTTTATAGTATCTGTGAACTAATATTTTAGTGAGTAAACTTTTTCTTGTCAGTTCTTATCAGTGCTCAACGCATGTCAATTTTGTAAAGATCAGTATGGGAATAAATTAGTTGCACTAATTTTAATTCTTCAAGCATGGCTTTATATTAAATTATTTATTTAATTATTTTGTAAATATTTAACTGTTAATAAGGTAAAATAGAATTCGATGATGAAATTAATAGCTCTTTATCACCATGCTCAGTTAGTAGCCCATCAAATGAAATTTGTCATAAAATATCCTACATCAAACGAAAAGACCTCATTTATTTTCCTGATATTCATGTGATATTCAAGAAATTCTTCAATTAAAAACAAGAGTATTCCAATCACAAGATTGGGTATTGCTTATAATATAAATATTTAGAGCTCATTTATGTTAATTAATTTCTCAAGAAAGTATTTAGTGCTTTATAATTATGAATGCATAATGCTCAGGCATCAGAGAAATACTTTTTCTTTTTTTCATCAATTATCTAATTTATTGTTCAATGATTTAATAAATTAAATTTCATGACATATTGGGTAGATAATACAGCTAATAATAAATATATCATTATTTTTTGGTTTAATTAATTTTAAGTCCATGAGAGGGGGAACAAAAGCATATGGTCGTCGCGAAAAACATGCATATACTGTCAGCAGGATATCTCTTAATGGGAGAAATAACCAAAAGTAAACTCTTTTCCTGTGAATAGCTAACATATCAGTGGCTTGTTTAAAAAAAAAATTAAAGTTTCTACTGCTCCCCCTTTATGAGAAATATGGCTGCCAAGATGGCCAAAAACGCATTTTTTGCCTTACGGCTTATCTTTAAGCTAAAATATTTCCAAGAAAGAGTGAGACACCCAAACAATTTATTACGTAGCAATTTACAGGGAAGACCTGTACAACACCCAGAAAGTGAGAAAACCTTTGCTTTTTTTTATCTTTTTTTGTAATAAATGCCTGAATTTTAGCAAAATCTGCAAAATCAAGTTTTTGTGGTGACAACTTCAAAGTGCCCTGTACCTTGGCAATTTTCATTATGAACGTTCTAGTATTTTTTTTCAGAATGCTTGGAGTAACTAGTTTCCATAGATATCTAACACTTTTATTTTGCATGAGTACGATTTTTTATAAAAAATGATTAAATAACATCACTTTTTTAGTATTTTGACGTGGTGGACAAACTTTGAGGGCATGTATCTTAGAAAATAAGTGGAGCAGGTAACTTTCCTTTTGGGCTTTTTCATACCTCTACACCATCAATCTGTGTACCAAATTAAAAAAAAATCCGAGTCGGTCGTGCGACCAACTTTTTTTTTTTTCGGTGATTTGGTATGGAATCGCTCATTATATTTTTCCCCTGAACGAAGTATAGCATTGTCATCGGCAATCATGTTGTACCAGCATTCCGTTTAGGAGAACTATATACAGCTGTTTCATGAATTTTAGCACTCGTCAGTCTAGAAAAGTCATAATGAGCTAAAAGCTTAATGTAACTTGGGGAGGCAGATGTTGCACAAAATAGTGATCAGTTTTAAGAGACCCTTTGTGCATTATGGCCATTCCATGGAAAGTCGCCATTTTGTCCCATTTAATCCTCATTAATGCTAAAATAAGTTTACAGACGATTTGAAAGTTGAATGAAATCTTACCTGGACGTGAGGACGAATTTCGCTTTTAAATCTACATTGGAATACTGCTGCTCCACCTTCTTCTACAGTTGTATTGACAGGATGAATTCCTCTAATTTCTGGTTTCTTGCGTGGCCCTAAGAATTTAAAAAAAAATGTTAAGAAATTTAGAAATAGAAGCCATTCTGACCGAGATTTTACGTGCTTGTAAATTAAGTCGGCATTGAAGCATAATTATGTTTTATTTTTTTACTACAGATGAAACTTTATATTCATGTCTACCGTGCCCTAATTTTATATTTTTATCAACTCTTTATTTTAAATTTAGTCTTTTTGTATAATGCTCTTGTTAACTAATTTTCTGTTTGTGGATTTTTCGGAATGTCTTTTTTGTAATTACTTTTATTATCTTATTAACAGTTTAAAAATACGTTGTGTGTGCATTATTTATGAAACACGTGTATGCATTGTCTATAAAATTCGTCGAAATTTGTTTTCAACAAGTGGAAATCAAGTTCGTTGAAAAGTTTCAGAAATTATAAAGAAAATGTAAAGAATAATTTTTCTCGTATTGGATAGGAACTTTCCAAGTAGAAAATTAAACCATATAATTTTTTTGACGTAAATTGTTTTTCAGCCTTTTATAGTGAATATTTTAAGGTGTATTCCTAATCAAACCGATTATTTAGAAATTTCTATACAAAAAAGAGCTTCTTTACGTAGTTATAAAAATATCATTTGTCAAGTGAATTCATCTCTGTCAGCACAACAATTTTCTAGCAAAAATTTTAGAAAAGGCTTACCTTTCAATTTTCATTTTCCATAATATAGTTTGAATTTGACTTGCTTTTATGACTTTTTTTTCTTTAAATATTCGAAATGACTATCAAAAGAAAGTGAAAAAGTAGTCAAGCTATTAGAGATAGTACTTGAAATTGTAATTTCATTGCAGGTTCAGCTTACAGTTACAGTTTAAATTGTCGGAGATGAGACTTAATACAAAAGCTTATGAAAAAACGTAAACTTCACGTGGGAACTAGTTAAAGTGAACAAAGTTATTTAGCTAAGCATAATTAAATATAGAAGTTGTTGAGATACTATCAAAGTAAATGCCAGGGATAGTCAAGCTATAGAAATAAACAGGAGGAGTAGTCAAATCGGTCGAAAAAGTTATCAGAATATACAGTTTTGCTGTGATAAGATGACTTTCTATGTGCTGTGGCTTAAACGATTTCATTTGATGAAGTAGGGGCTAGGAAATACGGTTTACGTGGTTGATAATGACTATAGGCTCTTTTTGCCTAAGGCAAGTGCCTACATAAGAATTGCTCCTCTTTCTCTTTCCTCACACACCAGTTAACTTAAAATAATTAAAGAATATGCTGCAACAATACACTTAACAACCAGCAAATATAAAGAAACTGCAAAAAATTGCTTTTTTATTTGGTTCTACCAGACGAAATGAGATCAATTTAAACTTACCATAATGAAGAAAGATAATGCTTATGCATGGAATGTACATTCATTTAAGAATTGACAGAATCTCAAAAGACTATGATAACCATAAAAAATAAGCAACGTGACAAAGTGATAAAATCTTACCTGATCAAAATTTTAATGCATTTTCAGTAAATGCATATAAATGCTCAAAAGCATACATTTCTATAATCAATTATAGATTATTACAAAACTTATTTTTGAGTAGTAGTATCATTAACTGCATATTTTGTTAAGACCTCATTTGTTCTTTATAATCATTCGCTCATTTAAGTGAGTATTAAGGACATTTAATTCTTAACTTAAGCTTCTGAAATGAAAGACTGAATCGTTAAACCTTCAAATTAGTAATTATTCATATAATGATGAAAAGAAGACGTACCTGGAATTACATCAATGAGGACAGTATAATTGCTATGACCGTAAATATTGTAAGCAACACATGTGAAATTTCCTCTATCTGACTCCTGAAGATTGCGAATGTATAAGCTCCATCGGGATCTTTTTGATCCGGGTGATAATGATGTGTTGAGTAATGTTTGGCCGTTCTTCAACCAAGTGACTTGGGGCTCGGGATTACCGACTGCTTTGCAGAAAAGACGGACAGATCCTCCCACTGGTCGATGAAGTCTGCCATTGCTGGTTTTGGTGACATTGGTCAAATAGGGACTTTCTAGGAATAGAAAAAGGGCTTATATAATTTCGAAAAATGTGAAGAATTAACAGTATTGTACCTTAGCTAAGCTCTTTTTTTTTCATATTGTGCAAGTAAGTTTTTTTTTAATTAAAAAGTTAATAATAATTTATAAGAGAATATTTTCTATTATGTTTAAAGCTGAATTTTCTAAAATCAGGGCAAAATTTGCTTTGCTGATGCAATTAGTTTGCTGTTTGTAGTGTAAAAATGGTTCAAAATCTTATAATCAAATCTTTTTCTTTTTTTTTTTTTTCAAATTATCTGAGCATATCCTCTTCTAGAAAGACTGAGGTCTCGGAGCAGGTGTAGTGAAATCAGAGTCGGAATGCTTTTGGGTAAAGAAACCGGAGTCAGCAGTACAATTTAAAATTCTTGGAATCGGATTAGGAGAGCGTCATTTTACCTCCGATTCCGCAGTCCTGGTTTCCAAACCTTACAGTTTCCCGAGAACTAGAGATAAAAAAATATATTTAACCCATTAATGCCTAGCGTCCCTTTTTAGGGACTGTCCAAAAAAGGGTTTGAATTTTCCCAAAATAAACATTTCAAAAAAATAATAGCGTTCAATTAGTACCTTGGTATTGTTTCAATTCGTTATGAATAGATTGCAGCACATAACCATTGTAAGGTGTATTCTGTAGCAGTTTTAATATGATCTTTATCGAAAATTATATCCTTCACAATCTCAAGAAAAAAAGCTAAGCTTCTAAAGTTATTCGCAGCTTCCCAGTTTATGTTAATTGCTGATTTTATTTCTTCTTTTAAAATGTCTTTTTAAATATTGTATCGTAGGCAGAAAAAAATTTTAGTAAAAAAAAGTATGTACTCTCTGGGGTCTATCGTAACTTTTAAGGGAAGATTTTTCTTTCCTTAATAAAAAAAAATATTTTTTACATAATATTTTTTTAATTATTTTTCCTGTCCATTAAACACTGTTTGTAACCAGCGTACAAAATATCTTTGGAAAATAAAACGTCAGGCATTAATGGGTTAAATATAATGCCTTTCTATCTGTCTATATACAGTACACTCCCGATCATCCGTGGAATTGGGTGGCATGGGTATCGCGGATAACGAAAATCGCAGATAATCCGAAAAAATAAAATAAGTGGTTAAAATAAAAAATGTTTTTGGCTTAAAAATATTTGCATTACGCTTAAAACGTGATATGTACAAATAGTGACAATAACTACAGCATAAAATATATTTGTATTTGAGGTTCTCAAGCATATAAAATTTATAAAGAAGTGGTACTTATGATAACGGCCAGGTAAAATAATTTATTGGATGAAATACGCCGCACTCTTGGGTAAGAAATGGAAAGAAAAAACAAAATTTAAATTCGTGCTTTTCGAAAAAATCAGTTAATTGTGTTTTTTTCTTGCTACGAAATTTTCTGTACAAAAATAAAGTTAACTCAAATTTTTTCCCCCGAGACCCTTGCAGATAATCTGCCCCGCGGATTATCTACTCTCGGATAATCGAGAGTTTACTGTATCTATATTCATTTATCTACCATATATCTTCTCGATGTATCTATCGATCAATCTATCTGGTATTTTTCTATCTATCTCTATTCATCTATCTACCGACCTACTTGCAAAATCTTATAATTAGGATAAATTTCAGAGGAAAAGGGGATGTAACATTTTTGTCCCTAAAAGATGTGCAATAAGAATTAATAATAATATAAAATTCACTCAAAACATACATTATATGTTTTATGCTTAAATAAAATTCTTGTTTTCATAACGTTTTATTCGAAATCTGTGTTCATGGTTCTAAAGTACGTTCATATTACATATTCTTCAAATTCACCAAATAAAATTTGTAAACAACTGACAGATAACGTTTACGCTCAGCATTGGTAGGAATTTGAAGAATGGGCGCTTAGAAATCAGGTCTTCGTGGAAGCAGATAGAAGGCAATTAAGTGCGTAATTAAATTGCTTTTGCGTTACTTCCCTCTTCACATTTGGGAACGTGAAGCAACCTTATTTACTCAAACATTTGTGTATATCAATCGTGTTTTTACACTATGTACACAGTGCAGAAATTTATCTCACGGGTTTTTTTACACACACGCACACAAACATGATCCAAATAAAATAAGAGAAATGGTGTATAATTCAGCTTTATCTTCTGTCAAATTACGACTTTTTTTATGTACCATATGTTTATTTAATTATATAATAAATATAATATGCTTAGAGAAGCTATGAAAATCAAATATTTCCTTTTTCTATCGGAACTTACTGTTCAAAGTTATAAGTAGTTTTTTTTAGTTCACGAAATGAAGCTATGCAAGAAAAGTAGGTGGCTTTGTTTTATACATAGCTCCATTTTCCTGCACTCGAAGAAATATGAATTTCTTAAAATATCTAAATATACGTAGATAATTTTCTAATCTTCATTGCAAACTTGTGAATCATTTATATTGTATGTGTATATATATATATATATATATATATATATATATATATATATATATATATATATATATATATATATATATATATATATATATATATATATATATACAGGGTGTCCACTCCAATCGTGGACCAATAGCTAATTTCTAAACCGATAGAGATAAGCATATAGTTGATTTAGGAAAAAATCTCCAAATTATGAAAGAAATTTTGGGTCTATTCAATGTTTTTCAAAAAATCAAATTTTGAAGGAGTTACGAAATTTAAATTTTTATACAGCCCCCCAGTCCTATCAATCATATTTAGTAAAACATTCTTGACACTGTAACGTTTAAAACTAAAAAAAAATCACTCCTCTACCACAAAAATTGACCGAGTTATGACGTTTTGAAAAATCAAGATTTTGCATTATTTCATGACGTCATCGAGCGATCGCTTAAGGGACCGTATGCGAAATCCTTCAAAATCTTGATTTTTCAAAACGTCATAACTCGGTCAATTTTTGTGATAGAAGAGTGATTTTTTTTTAGTTTTAAACGTTACAGTGTCAAGAATGTTTTACTAAATATGATTGATAGGACTGGGGGGCTGTATAAAAATTTAAATTTCGTAACTTTTTCAAAATTTGATTTTTTGAAAAACATTGAATAGACCCAAAATTCCTTTCATAATTTGGAGATTTTTTCCTAAATAAACTCTATGCTTATCTCTAACGGTTTAGAAATTAGCTATTGGTCCACGATTGGAGTGGACACCCTGTATATATATATATATATATATATATATATATATATATATATATATATATATATATATATATATATATTATATATATATATATATATATATATATATATATATATATATATATATATATATATATATATGTATATATGTATATATATATATATATATTTACACACACACACATATTATATTCACAGTAGAATCTCGATTAACCAAAATGATCGGGAACTTCAGTACTTCGACCATTTAAACCTTCGGTAAATCGAAATTTTTGGATAAAGCAGGTGCTAAAAATGGTTGTTTAGAGACATCACAGGCTTTATTTTCTGCATTTAAAAGCTCAAAAATAATTCTTAATAGGAGATGTTTAGTTATTTTACTGTAATTATAGACAATAAATTTGTTAAATAGATATCACAATCCAGTAAATGCAGTGCAACTTTATCAACAGAAAATGTAGTAAGACAAATTGTTATTGTATTGTCATAATTGGAATTAAATAATTACTTTTTTGACTTCAAAGATGAATACGTGATAAAGAAATACAAGTATTAATACAGCTATAGTTTTTACATTCGTATTCGAAAACTGTGGAATGTAACAGCATTTAAAAACTGGAATTATTGATAGTGCTCAAGAATTTCACCAGTGAGCTTGAGGAGGATCGGAGGTGAAGTGATAGAAAATCAAATTACGTCCTTAAGGCCCCTAATTTAGAAATAGCTGGCTCAGTTAACCTTAAAGTGTTTACTTATTACCAATAAATAAATAAAAAAAATCACATAAATAAATAAAATAAACAAATGACTAAAATAAATAAATAAAATAAATAAATAAGTAAAATAAAAAAGTAAAATAAATAAATAAATAAGTAAGTAAAATAAATAAGCAAAATAAATAAATAAACAAATGAATAAATACAATAAAATCATGAATAACAACTTCAGATTAAAGAGCTCTGGACAGTTGAGGTTCTACTGTATAGAATATGAACTCTAGCTGCCCAAAAAATTAAAGTTAGGATTGGTAGTAATATTTATCTCTACGTGGTAACAACTATTTTAGCAGTGTAATGTTTTGTTCTTGCGCAGCAAAGATCTTGGAACAAAGTATAAAGCTTTTTGCTATTTCTGTCTCTGATGTTGCTGATGCAGTCAATTTATATGTAGCAAATCCAGTTTATTTTTATAACAATTGATTGAAGTTGGGTAGCACAGGGTGCGCTTAACTTTGAAGGCTATTTTTTTCCCGTTCGATCGATTTGAACAAAAGGTTAGTCACTTATCATCAGCAGTATCAAAATATCTCCGAAAATTTAGATAGAGATACTCCAACAATTGTAATAAGACAGTAGCTGCGTTTCCAACTTGTTTTGCTAGGTATAAGGAATGATATTTGTGACTGGATGTGTACTGAGGTGTAAAGTTAATACGTTGGATTACTTTTTTTTCTTTTAATTTTCATTTTAAGCATTGATTAACCATTTGATGATTTGAAAATGCATTTTTAAGGCACTTTTCCATATAAATGTAAGGAAAAGAAAACAACGTTTTATTGTATCGTAAAAATATTGCTTATGAAAAATTCAAGAACAAATGAAGTATTTGAATAAATACTATCAAACGAAATAATTTAAAGTAAAAATTTTAGGGGACTCCTAGTAGGTTTGTCGGTTCGTCATTTGTTTCCCAAATCTTTTCAGAAAATACACCAATTCAAACAATTGTTTCTTGTTCGAAAGATCTTGGATGAGCACTTTATTCTTACATTTTAGATTTTGATTCGAACAATTTTGCATCCAAATTTGAACAATGAAAACATAACATTTGTGCCATTTAACGCATATCGAGAACCTACCTGAGATAAAATGCAAATTGAGTCGGATTAACATTGCTCGAAAAAGCATTTTGAAGAAAAAAAATGCATATAAAATTTCATTTGGTAATTTTAAAGGTATTTTTTTAACAGTAGAAACTTCGGGAAATATCTCTTTCTCTCTCTCTCTCTCTCTCTATCTCTCTCTCTCTCTCTATCTCTCTCTCTCTCTCTCTCTCTCTCTCTCTCTCTCTCTCTCTCTCTCAAAATAAAAAAGTTAAAAAAATAATAATTGCGCTGGGAAAATCTAGAAAACAGCTGAGGTAAGGATTTTCTTTAGTTTTTTTAATACATTTTTTTTTTAATATTAAAAGTAGAAGTACCATTTTTCGCAGACTTAACATTGACACATGTTAGAAATCGATGGTTTTTACCAAAGTGTAATAACTTCAAAGCGGAAATGATTTTATTGTGAGTATAGATAATTATAGAGGTGACCTTTCTTGATTTTCATACCTATGTTCGCATATGCTACCTCCCAAACAAGGGCCAGTCTGTTTCACCATTAAAGAAAGTGTAGTTTTTTAAAATTTGGTCGAGCTGTATGAATTTACGGATAAATTACTCACTTTGGAAAAAATAGAATAATCCTCTTATTGTCATTAAATGACTATTCCAGTCCCAAATACACTGCGGTGCAGCATGACATTAACACCTAATAATTTTGTGATATCAAGACAAAAAATTTAAAAATAATTACAGAGAACTCTCACTTATGCGCCGGCCCGAGGGACCAACAGAAAAAGTCTCATAAGTGAGAGAGACGTATAAGTGAACAAGCCTATTTAAAGGACTAAAGCGAAACATAGGTTCTAATGAGAGAATGAATAAGGATGCTTTTATAGACAAGGGACATATTACTACGGTTTGGCAATTACTGTAACGTAACTACAATGATAAAGAGAAAACAAAAATTTTAGCATACCTAATTGCAAACTGTTCCCTTTAAAATGTTCCATAATAGGTAATTGTCCCTCTCCGAACTGTAGTACATGCGGAAAAACGCCTTCCGTGAGCAATGAAGGCAAAAGATTAAAGAGGAAAGTGAAGAGAAATGCTTATTTTTTAAAGAAAATAGATAATTTTTTAAATATTTTACGGAAAATTCGGCGCATAAGTGAAATATATATCGCTTTAGAGCGACGCATAAACAAATGATATTATCGTTATTTTGTTATGGAATGTGCTGGGACTATTCAAAATCATCGTATAAGTGAAAAAGGCGCATAAATGAGGCGGTGTATAAGTGAGAGTTCTCTGTATCGGGAAATGCTATTCTAGGGACAAGTAAAAATAGTGATCACACTAATGGGTCATTCCATAGTGATTAGAGTATCCTTTCTCAGATGATTTTTGAATTGTTTTTATTTGTTTATTTATTTTTAAAACTTAAACTGTAAGGAGTAATTTATAGTTGAAATTGTAGATTTAATATGCAGATGGGGGTATACGTGACATTTCTACCAAGAATTGGAAGCAAATAATTGCTGATAGGTATTTTTCCAGCAAAAACATCAGTGCGACTTACTGACACGTATTCCACCATGTACATCTTAAACCTACAAATTCAGTCATAAATTATTCTTTTTGCTTCTGCTTTCAAAAAAAAAAAAAAAAAAGGAAAATCAGCTGAAAATGTTACGTTAGTCACCATTAAATGAACCTAATAAAGTTTTTAAAGAGTTTAAGCTGTGCGCTCCTAAAAATTTCCAAATTCCCCCAAACTCTCGCAACTTCCCCTGCCCTTTGATGAAAAAAAATGGCTATAAAATATTTGGTGGCATGAATATTTTTTGTTAAAAATAAATAAATAAATAAATAAAGCAAAAAAGCTTTCTATTCATTCACTTTTTTTTTCACGCTCATCAATTTTCAGACCTGCAATTTCCCATTATAAATAATCTGGACTTACCTCTTTCATATTCGTCTGACATGTGATTTCGGAAGCTCCCATCTCCTGAGTCATGCTTGCTCGCATCAGAGTCGGCTGGAAAAAAGTTTCAATTTTTAATATATGAATATTTTTTAATATATGATATGAAACTTACCAACTATTTTTTGAACTATGACTCGGCCGATAGTTTTATGCAAATGATTTTCAAAGAAAACTTACTTAATAAAAAAAAATACCATGAATTTTCTAATATTAAGAATGGAGGAAAGCTCTACACTAACTTTGTGCTTTTTAAATCTATCCCTCCTGGTAGAATTCACTTTTCACCAAGCTTGAATTCGTCAGTGTCTAATTTCCTCTTAAGGTAATCCATTGGGAGACAGAATGACATATTTAATTAAAAACTAAAGTATAATTGATTACAGTAAAACTATTTTAATTAAAACTGACATCTATTTTCTTTGAATTTCATAGTTAATAATTAAGCTATGAGAAACTAAACAGAAAAAATTATTATTTTATTTACCAGTTTTATGCTAATTTTTGCTCCGTGACAGAATGATTTCTGTCAACCAAGATTTTAGAGTTCTTAGCACAAACCTCCAGAGGGAAAAGGGAAAAGAAGGCAGATCGGGAACAAGATGGATAGATAGAATAAAAAAGTGGTAAAAGGAATAAGGAGCTAAGATATGGAAGACCATTGCTTCAGTTAGATTAAGATGACGCAAGCTAAGTGAGACAGCATTGGCCAGCAACCGGCTGTAGTGCTTGAGAAGAAGAAGAAGTACAAAACGAAATTTCTTTGAACTATGTATAAATTCTTTCTTTTGATCAGTATTTTCAAAATACAAAAGCAATGAAAAGATTCTTATAGTTTGATTAATTTTTTACGTATTGGGATAAAATAATTGAAGTTTGAGTCTTGGGACAGAGTGACTGTGACGGTATGACAAGAGCTTTTTAAGTATGTTTATAGCAAGTGACTAAGTTTTTAATGAAATAAAACGTTCATACCCCTTAGCTCATATAAAGTTACTGAATAAAGTGTGATGAGTGAACTAATTTATATAATTGTTCCAGTAAAATTAGTGAAAATCAATATGTTTGAAAAAGCTTGATTTCACCCTTTTTTGTCAAAAGTATTCTTTTCATTTATCTGCTGTGTATTTTACTTATTTGAAGGACAGATAGCCTATTGGTTATTTGGCGATATTCTCAACAGCAAAAAATCATACTAACAATATTGCCCTTGATTCTAACTGTACAAAGCACATTTGAAAGTTTTTTTCTAACTGGCGATAACTTCTAAATGTGGAAAATTATTTTACCACACTTCTTTATTTTGATTTCCTGTTTACTTGTTTGAGTTTAAATAATTTAGCGATGTGCCCACTTAGAAATTATAACAAAAAGTTTACAGCTATCCTAAAATGTTGTACAATTAGAACAAGCTGTTTTAGGAACAGCTATCACAAAATGTAATAGGTTATAATAACTTACAAAGATTGCAATAAGCAGTATTTTTATTAATTTAAAAACGCCATAAATGACAATCCAGTGAACAAATAATGACGACAGAAGTTTTAAACAGATCTCATGAAACTTTTTTTTTTTGCAACATCATGCCTTTCCCTTTCCCAGGTACAAAATTAACGTTAGCTAAAGCAAAAAAAAGTGTTGCGCTAAGATTGTCCAAAGCTCAGGATCGTTTTGTCTCGGCCATAAAAAACAGTCCATCGAAAGTACTCACCCAAGACGACCAACGTCACGTTCGTATCCAATTTCCCGAACCCGTTTACAGCCCTGCAGACATAGAGCCCGGAATCCTCGGGGACGGCAGATTTGATCTTGAGGACGCCGTTACTCAGGACTCGGAAGCGGTCCTCGTGGAAAATGTTCAAGGGCTCCTTGCCCCGGTACCACTCGAAGAACAGGGTGTCCGGGTCGGCCTCGACCGGGCAGGGCAGCTGGACCCGTGCCCCCTCCGGGACCACCCGCTCCATCTCGTAGGCATCGGGGATGAGGCGAGGGGGGCCTAGGAGAGAGAGCAGAATGCTGTTAGCGAGAGAGGCTGGGTAGTAAATGTCGGCGAGAAATCAAATCTGGGACGGAAGAGTTTCTGCGAGGAGGGAAGCGTGGGTGAGACTGAGAAAATAGACCTCACTGGAGGAATTTTATGCATTAAAATAATTAAAATCATTTGTATAAAAATAATGACGTTAAAGTAGAAAAGGCAAAACAAATTAAAAATATGTTTATTGCATACAACATAAAAAATTCTTCAAGAAATTGTACTTTTATAGATAGAATTTTTCAGTTTCAAAAAGTCATAATATTGTTGAAAACTATCATTTAATACCTGGCTTTAAAAATAATTTAAATAACAGTATTTTTTTTCAAAAGAATGCGTGAAACTTCACGGGTCTTGCGTAAGGTTTTTTTTTTTTTTTTTTGTTTCTGGGGATTAAAATGAAAAATAAAAATCCCATCCTAGTGAATGACCACCCCCTACTAGTGGACAAACGCATTATTTTCCTGTCTTTTTTCTTTTTGGAAGTATATGGAAGTTACTATTGCCGGTTTATCAAAGGAAAAAAAAAATATTTAAGCAATTTTCAGAAAGAAAACAAGCTATTCATTCACGTGTGAGGTCTTGACACTGGTCGGTCTACTCTACTCAATAAATTGAGCTGACAATGAAAACGCGTTTAACGTTAAATGTACCGACAAAGGTGTGACCACATAAAGGAGAGAAAAGAAAAATAAGAAAACTAAATGCGGCCATTAAATCAAGAAAATCTCATGCGATAAATAATTTTTTTTAACATGTTGCATTAAAGTTAACTTATAAGCTCAGCCAGCTAACTGCCTTGTTATGACGCGTTTAGAATTTGAAAATAAAGCAAAAGTAGGCATCGGTTGGAAAAAAGTTTCGTTACTCATTGTTGCTTTATATTTTAGTTTATTGTTTTATTAAAACAAAAAATTCTTGATTTTCAATGTTCATTAGTCTTATGCATTTCTACACTACATTACATTGTACTCCATTTTTGTGGGTAAGTAAGTAAAAACTTCTACGTGCTTTGAAAGTTTTTCTTTTCTAGAGAAAAATCCATAACTTTCTTTTATTTACTATCCTTTAATTATTTATCTTGGGGCGGCAGTTCATGCTCGATATTTTGCCGTGGTTTATAAAGGCTTAATATCTTGATGTGGAATTGATACTTCTGTTTCAAACTGACTAATTCCAAACGTATGGTTTATCTCAAAGTCAACATAGGTTGGATAGTATCGAAAGGATGAAGCAAAAAGTTCTGAAAAAAATGTCCAATGCTAAGGAAAAATACACTCACACAAAACTCTTCATATGATTACATTAAAAAATTGGAAATGACGTAAAAGACTAGTTTCTCCTTCTGGTGACAAGTGTGAAAAAAAATTACTCAAAATATTCTCAACTTTAAACAATATAGTAGAGTTCCGAAAAACTAGCAGACCTCTCGATAACCTGACAGTATCCATAAAAATCGGCTACACCTTGGCATTACTGAAAAAATCATGAGAAAAAACTGCTCCACGCTTTCCGATAACCCGTCATTTTCACTAACTCGGACACAGTAGGGCGAGTTGTCAGGACCCTACAATATTACTTCCTGTTTTTTTCCAAATCATGCAACTTGTTACATAAGAGACATGTAAACAGGGCTTCATATTATTTCCATCTTTTATAAAAATTACCTTAACTGAAATATAAAAAATTGAGAATGAAAATGAATGACCGACTTTCTTATTAACATAATAAAAAATATCTTAATTGCATAAGATCAGCTTATCATTTACCCCAAAAGGTGGTGTGATTCAGAAAAATAGTTTTTGCTTTTGGAGAAATATCCCCCCCCCCCCGCTAGTTGTATTGAAAAAAATCTTATCTTGCGTAAAACTGCGATCAATAACTTTGTGTTGTTTATCATCAATGTATTCTCATGATACCATCCATTATCACTCTTGACCGTTGTTTAAGTAATGATCACTACTACAGTGTTTTATTACCCCCAAAGGTGTGATATTACTTGCTCTAATTGAGAACCATTGGTCAATTGTGAAATGTCAGACTGTTAGAAAAATTAGAAACATTAGAAACCCAATCTATATAAAAGGAAGCAAAATGATAACTTTCATACCAGAGAGGTGGTAGCTTATTGATTTTTTTTATCATTCAAGTGATTTTGCTCGCAATGAAATCGTCATGGTAAAATTTTGTAGTAGAACTCCGCCGACGAAGTAAGAAATGCTTTGTAAGCTTTCGTTGTTATTTAAAATTCAAAGAGTTATTGTAGGAAACTAATTATTTTTGTGCGCCTTTGAAAATAAGGCAAAGGTTTAAGAGTTATTATAATTTGAAATGATATTATTGCGAAAACATTATTTTTATTATCTTTTTTGTCAATGAAGGAAAAGAGCATGCCTATTTTTTGAATACCTCACAGAAATATATTAAAAAAAAAAAAAAAACTCTTGGTAGGTGGTGTTTTTCCTACAGTACTTCAACAGTCTTTTTCGAACCGATGACTTTCAAATGTGAGTAAAAATTATTTACTTTGCTACAATAAAACTTTGGATTTTAAATAACATTCCTTATATCGTCGGCTAAATTCTGCAACTAAGTAACTGCAAAATTAAAAAAATAAAAAATGTGCCCCTTTTGCTGGAAAATTTCGTTGAAAAGAAGACAAATACTTCTACTTGAGTGCAATTCGATAAATTGAATTCCTTAGTGAGTAAAATATGAAAATTGCAGTTTATTAACGTTTAATTCGAGTCATCGTATTCCCCAAAAGTTGTTTGAAAAAGAAAAAAAAACATTCATTTGTTGAGTTTCCTTTGAAGCGGCATGAAAAAAGAAAAAAAAAAACTGAATTATAGTTGCCTAACTTGCGGCATTTACTCCCACATAGTGTGCAGAAAGTATCTGAGCAAATTTCAAAGTGGCAAGTATAAAAAGCCTTTTTTTGCAGTACAGAATATAATCCTTGTTCCCGTGAAATTGACAAAGGAGGTAAGAGAAAATTCCTCACAATTTTTTTTTTTCGATGTGCAACAATGCACTGTGAAACAGACGCAATTCTTGCTACCTCAGCACTAGGTAAGTGCATATTAGAGAAGGTCGGTTTTGGTCTTTTTTTTTATATCGAAAATGCCTGTACTGTCTAAAATTTTTTCGTGCGACTTCCGAGACATCTGCGCACTCGTCAAGTCTCTTCGGACTTTCTCGAAATAGGGGGGAAAAGCAACGAGGAAGTAGTAAGCGAACAAAAGCTGAAGGCATCGGGTAGTGCGCATCCTAAACCTATCTCCTCTTTTTTCAGATGGAAGCGTCCTTGGCTCCCAGGCGCACAATACGCAAACAGACAATAGTAGAAAAACTTGTGCATTGGTAACAAATTTTTGTAGATTTTATTTTCTTTTTAAAATCAAAGTATATTTATACCCCCCCCCCCCCAGGTCCTTGAAGTTTCGCCAAAACTGTAAAATATAATACTTCAATTTAAAACTTCCTAAATTTTGATGTATTATTTTTTAAAATCGCCTGTAGGGTAAATAATTGCACAATAAACCTTTTGTGCAAAAAAAAGTATTATGATATCGTATAGTATTTGAGATATCACCTGAGCCTGGGAAATTCATATCATATGTACAATTTCAATATGTTAACGCGTTGAAGCAGAACATTTCATGTAACATATTTTCGAAAAATAAAGTCATTTAAAATATTTTTTTCTATAATAACATAACAGATTAGTTCTTTGTACCAATTGTACCTTTTTCATATCAATATACCAGGTGTGTAAGTATGAAACCGGAATTTTTCTACAGGAAAAAACACGTTTATTGTAATGATATGATACAAAGTACCTTATTCAAAGTATTGTCCGTCGCTGTCTATACATTTTTGCCATCGTTCTGGCAATTTGTGGATTCCGCGCCATAAGAACTGTTGATCTTTTGAGGCAAACCAGTCATCGAGCCATTTTCGTACAGCTTTGTAAGAAGTCAAGCGCTGCTCAGTAAGTGCGTATCCCATCGATGCAAACAAGTAATAATCGGATGGGGCAAGGTCCGGTGAGTAAGCCGCATGCAAAAGAATCTCCCAACGGAACGACTCTATCGTTTCCTGGACTCGTTTTGCTTTGTGTGCTGGTGCGTCGTCATGCAGCAAAATCACCTTGTGTTGTCTTTGTTGGTATTTTGGTCGTTTTGCACTCAAAGCTCGATTCAAATTGGTCATTTGTTGTCGGTAGCGTTCAGTATTGACAGTTTTCCCAGGTCTTCGTTCAACAAGGCTTGCAGGTCAGCGTCTTCAAACTTTTTCGGTGTTCTTTCACGTTCTTCGTTCCTCACGTCAAAATCGCCACTTCTGAACCGTTTGAACCACTCGAAACACTGTGTTTTACCGAGAGCATGCTCACCATAAGCCTCCACAAGCATTCGATGCGATTCGGCTGCGGTTTTCTTTAGATGAAAACAGAAAACTAGTGATGTCGGCAAATCGTAATTTGTTGGCACAAAACTCGACATGTTTATCTCTAATAAACTAATGCTACTGAATGAAACTCGTGTTATTGTGAGTTGGAAATCTTTGTCGGATATCAATACAATAACAAGACACCGCTGACGTGATGAGTCGGTAACTACATCGACATCTAGCGCCACTTATGGGAAATTCCGGTTTCATACTTACACACCTGGTATAGACAAATCCCTCCATTTATCGTAATAAGTAACATGTCATGAGAGAGCTTTTCTCACTCATCAGTTATAGGAAATAAATAGTTACAACTGCAGATTTTACTGAAAAAATATCAGTTCACGTGTTTTTGTTTTTGATTAAAAATTTCTATTTCCAATCCTTCTCCCTCACAACAAACTCCAGCTCTTTCTTATTTAGTGCAGAATGTGATAGACGATTTCTTACCAAGCAAAGGAACAGAGGACTGATATCTTTATTAGAAGAAAGAAAACAACTCATTGCGGAGAAAATTGAAACAATCGATAACCAGTTGTTTGAACTCTGGATGTAGAGAAATAGTATTGTTTTATTGAATACAATGTAAGGAAACTCGTGTTTCAAAATGTATCATAAGGGTTACAAATGTAAGTAATTGAAAAATAAAGTGATGAAATAGAAAAATAATCGAGTGATAAGCAACGAATCAACAAAAATAAAAACCGCACTTTTTAGGAAAAAAATAAGAAAACAAAGTGTAAATGAACTTAAAATTCATGACGATTTATTTTTATTGTTATGTTTTGGCCCGCTTAATACCAGATGCATAAATTACAGTGGTGGCCAAAATTGCGGAAACTTTTGGTTTTTTTGGTTTTTTTTTTTTTGTTTTAATCTCTGCATGCTTCTAAAAAATGTAACGTTTCACGAAATAGATGCATTTAAAATTGGATTAAACTTAAAAAACTAATTTTAAATATTTTCAGTGCACAAAAGTTAAAAAGCCCCAATTCTAATTTTATTCCAAAAGAAACTCTTTCTTCAACAATAAGTAAATAAATAAATAATTAAATAAATAAAAAAGAAGCACATTAATCACTAATGCCAACTGTAAAAATGATCTCAACTTCTGATTTCATTTGAAAACTCGCTATTTTTACTCAGCTTCACTAAATTATTGTACTAAATAGTACAGTTTAAATGCATGGAATGGGTCTCATAAGTTTCACTAGACGTTTTAATAAAAGTTACTGCATACATGCTTACGGTTCCGTTCGCGAACTCACACACGCACGCTTAGTCACGCTTTTACCTGTACTCTCACGTATACACGCACATATACACTCATGTATATATGCATTCTTGTACACTAACGTGCATAAGTACACATATATGCATTAACATAAACTCAGGTACATATGAATTCTCGTGAACTCACGTACATAAGTACAGATGTAAGCACACCTGCACAAATACGTACTTATACACTTATACATATGTGTAGGACATAATTTCTGTCAAAAGAAGTGCTGAAACCCTGGAGGCTGCAGAACCTATTTTAATGATAGAGTATCCTCAATTGCTTCTAAAATGCCCAAGTTCATGTAAAATTGAAAAGTAGTACAGGAACTCATCTCCCGTGAGCTCCCATGCAAATGAAGTCCTACATATACGTCATATTAACGCACACCAGCAGAGGATTATGGGTCGTAAGGAGGGCATGAAACTCAACATCTAACAAACAAATTATTAAAATTATTTTCACATAGAAGTATAGATATATTTATGGACAACTGACCTAAAATTTAAAAATAAATAAATAAATAATTAAAATCATAAAATGTATGGGGCGTCGCTGTCTCACCGAAACATTTGTTAAAATTAAATATTTATATCAAAGCCTATATGTTGATTATTGATTGATTGAAATATAGGCAAAGCCTATAAGATTTTAGCCTATATTTCTATCAATCTGAATAAAGAAACTCTAAAGTAATTGGAAAAGTTATTACTACAGATTTCGCTGTAATTCTCCGTTACTTGAGCTCTGAGTTGTGTATAATACGAGCAACACGAATAATGAACTAATATTTATTAAGATTAGACACTAATACTACTTGCATGCAACGGATTTCCCATACTCGATTCTCTGACTGCAATTGAACTAACCAGTGACATAGAATATAATTTCTGATGTTAACCATTCAACATATGGCTTTAAAGATTAGCTGTTGTGCCGACTGCGATTGTGAGATAGGACTCCCGTCTTACAGAATGAATTAATTCGCAGAAAATGGAAATGCGTTAAAATAATCCACGCTCTTACTGTACTTGTATCTTAAACATATTTTGGTCAACCTTTTTCGACACAATACAGCTGATAATTTACAGGGTAATCAACCTTATGGTTATATTTAATGATTTCAAAAATGAAGTACAATTTCTTATGAAATAAAAGTGAAAATTAAAAAGTTTACCTTCAAAATATTCCAAGTCAAAATGAACTAGATAAGAATGTTTAAGCATGGTAATTGCAGAAGTGTTTCTGGGATTCAGTTATCCCCGTTTTTTTAAACAGAAGATGTGAGCTTATGTGAGCGCCATATTTCGACTTTCTATTTTAGGATGCTACACTGCAAAACATTGGGAAATAAAGTAACAAAGTATTTTTAAATTGCTGCCTCTTAAAAAAGTATTTAAAAGAAGTTATACTGCGATTAAGTGTGTTAAAATTAATGTTTTGTTTCTTAAATTTTAACAACGGCAGAGCTGTAGTTCAGAATCCTGCAAAGATCTAAGATTATATATTCATGGAACTTCGGATCAAAATTCTGCTAGAGAAAATAAGCTATTAAAACGTCCACGTTTGGTATATGAGGATTCAAACTCACGATATTTACATTATTACTATGATGCTCTAACCAACAGAACCAATTGGCTTTTATTTTTGGATTATATACATTAAAGCAATAATAAAAAATAAAATAAAATAAAAATAATAAATAAATAAATAAATAAATAATTTTTTTTTCTTTTGACAAAAGAGCTGTAGTACAAATTGTCCGTTTATTTTTTGGTAAAAGCGGTGAAAAAAAATCTTTAAAATGAAGCTTTACTTATGAAATTTGATTAAAAAAATGATAAGGAAATTACGGCGTCCGCACAAAAAAAAGTATCTGGGAAATAGTATGTAATTGCAAAAAAGGCAGAGTAATATTTTTTACACAATTTAATTAATCAATTTTTCATAACAATTCTTTATTTCCAACCTTTCCCTCTGTCTTTAGACATAATTTTTGGTACTATTTAATCCTAAGTAAATGTATTTTCACATGTTAGGTTACAAATATTTACCCTCTAATGTTAAAAATGACTAAACCTCTCTATGCTGAATTCCACTCAAAGTGTCGATTACGAATTCACCTCATGCATTGCATTTTGTCAGTGCAAGTTTCAGTTTCCACAAAAGAAGCGGAGAAGGCCATTAAATGAATAAAATGCAGAGTCCTTTTCTTGAATCTCAAGAAGATCTCAATTCAGAAAGGTCAAGTTTAATGCGGTCTCTGAAAAATTGGTACAATGAAGGGAAACGATTAAAAAGATCTTACAGTACTTTTTTATCGTTTTATTTTTGATTAATTAGGTATACAAAGTTTGAAAATAGTTTCGTTCAAGATTTTATAAGTTAATGCAAGTTATATGGCTTGAATTTTGTTTGCGTTATGTTTTCTACATATTTATCAAGTTAGATGCAGAAGAATTTTACAATATTCAGATGCAACATGGGGTTGTCCACAAATTTTGTTTAGAAGGTGGGATTGTGACAGTTTGTGACAAGGGGGATGGAGATGGTTGATAAGAAGTATGCTATCATGCATGTTTTAATAGGAATATGTTTACGAAAAGTGCCGTTAAAAATCTATAGATTGGTAGGAGAAATAATGATTCTGGACAGCAAATTTGAAAATGGCGACTTTTACTGCCAACTTCACGCCGAGTTGAATTACCATTAGGTACGAAAACCAACGATTGAAACCTTCTGATTGGTTGAGGAAGATTCCGATCATTTGGTGAATATGGCCGTTACATTGCTTCAAAATTATATCGTATTCACACGATTCATTGACTGTAATATTTTAGGTCAATAAAGTAGCACCTCGATTCTGTTCGACCAGTTAAAACTAGAAAATTACTCAGTCAAACCATAGGTTTGAGCGCACATGATATTATTAATTTCAACTTTCGGACAACAGCATGAAGAGAAAGAAGACGTAGACAACTGCTTCATATTATTTTTATTAGTAAATCAAAGTATATGTTACGTAAAATGCAAGTGCTTTGGTTACGACTGATCTCTTGTATTAAAGAAAATGAATACTTTATAATACACTTTATTTTTTAATGCAAAACAAAGAATCTACCTCCACTTTTATTTTTTTTTCTCGCTCTAAACTAAAAGAATGGTATACTAAGTCATGCGCAAATTTACTTATATGTTTCACAACCTTTTATTTCAAATTTAAAATGATTGCGCAATAGTCAGTACAGTAGCCATTTTTTTAGCGACAAATTGATTGAAATTATGTACTGCACTTTTGCAGCAGTATTCTAAAGCACATTAATATGAAACCCTGAACTAAATGAGATTCACATGCATTTGCTATAGTTTTCTTCGTCCATACATATAGGTTAATTCGAGAAGTCGATGGTCATTTTGATAACACATAAAACCAAAATCTGACAATGTCAGTTTCTCATCGGCTTTAAATCTCAACTCTAAGTCATTGATGGATTTCGGAAGCCAAAGTGCGTCTTGGAAAAGCTACTTTATTCTTTCTATTTTAGGTATTTCTTCACTCACGGAAAATCCTAAGACATACTCTCTGTTTTGACATATTGGACACGCGGACTGCACATTTGATAGATCTACTTATTTGTATTAGAGGTCCTGTACCCAGAAATAAACGGAACCTTCCGAGAGCGAAAACCAAGTTATTTACCGAACATCAATAAACCTTATTGCACTTGCTGTAGCAGCGAAATCAATTTAGCCAAATAACACCCAAGGGCTAAAAATAAAATCTTGCCATTGACGAGGCAGTCTTGTGCTTGAAACAAATCTGTTATATCAGCACAAAGTGAAAAGACTGAAGATCTTGAACAAGCTTCGGCAGAGGTCCTTGAGATTTTTTATGTTGTAAATAATCTTTTGAACAGTTATTGTCTGTACCGTTATTGAAGGTGACATGCTGACTGTTTTATTACTTTTAGCTGATTTGACGCAGTTATAGCAGGTAAATAAGTACTCTTAGATGAATTGACGCATGCTTGTAATATTGATACTTGACAGGGGCATTTTAGTTCCTAGCTAACGATTCGTTAAGTTATCGTTCTTATGAGGCAATGTCTTATTTTTAATGCTTAAAATAGTTTAAAGATTTAAGGATGGTATCAAAGGGTTATTCTCTCACAAATTATTACTTCGATCACAAATTTTTTGTTGTCAATTTAGTTCTATTTATACTCAACACTGTAACTAATTATGTATTTAAAAGATCATTAAATAGGTTTTAAAAGTATTACTTTATATTCATTTCTCATTGTCTTAAAACTAAATGTCACTACTGAAGTTTAGGTTGAAAGAAATTTTCCGTTCAGAAAACAATTAAAAAATAATAATTTTTTTTCAAAAAATATTACTTTGAAATATAGTTGACTTCAATTGAGTCTATTATAATTTCGTTAAGAAAGAAAAATATCGTTCACAGAATCAAAAAGGCATTTTGAATCTTCTTTTAAGTATTGGAAATTAAACTTCTTTTAAGTATTTCATTTTTAAATCAATTGCTGATCAGATACATTGAGAAAAAATGCTTCTAATGCATTAGAAAAGTTATAAACGAGTTTAAATGTGCCTCTTTTTGAAAAATTCAACTGCAATTTCCATTCCCAACATATGCGGAAAAATTCAAATATCATATGATTTAATGCAGTTCCAGCGTTTGTCTATAGAAACGTGTGCGATTGGATGGTTACATTTAAATGTGATTCTAAAATTTAATCCGAAACCTAATTTAAATAAGAGATAATATCAATATTTGTACAAAAAAATTCACTTAAACAAAAGTTTAATGCATTATTTTGTTTAAAAAACATCAACGAAGCATTTTGTGGACTCTTCCAGTTTTGTAAGAGACTCTCATATAACAACAATTACAAAGAAGAAATATTTTTTACGGAAGGAGAGAGATTTGAAACTTGCTTTATGTCAGAACGCAGATAAAATAAAAACTTTATATCGTTATAAACTTAGAAGAATGTTATCTTTTGTTGCTTAATTAAAACACACGGCTTTCTAATTAGCATGAGTTGAGAAAATTATCTGAGTTGGTGATCTGACATTTCTAATGCAACATGCTTGCATACGTGTTGTAGCAAAATGCATGAGTTATTTTCAAATGTGACTCATATTTCAGTGTATTATAGATATTGTTGAAAACAGATTATTTGTTTTGGTGTTTAATTATATCAACGGGCTATATAGTGCAAGACAATTTGTTATATTTCCAAAGCATGTTAAGAAAGACGAGGGAGCTTTTTTCTAACAGGATTTTAAAAGGGTGATTGTTTATATTAACATATTGAATAGGAGAAAAAAACCGGAAGCAAGACAATGTGCCATAATAATCATATAAGCAGCAACATCTACTCTTGTCTTAATGCAGCAACGAAAAAATGCTATTTTAAATAGCTATATCACATTAATTCATATTTATAAAAATTACATTAAATTATTTTGATGAATTCGCTCGTGTGTCTATTGTAAAACAACTAAAAAATCAAGTTAAGCATAAGTTTAATGCAAAAGATACTTTTTAATTGACTTTCTATTAAAAGTCGAATGCAACAGAAAAGAAAAGAAATTCGCTGCTTTTTTATGATTATAAACTTGTTGTCTTTGATTATTTCCTAAATCTTGTATTACTTTTAAGTTTAAAAGTTATAGGTCTTGAGCCCTGGCATTTTACTAGTTCGTAAGAAGTCTGCTTTATATGCAATTTTATTATGAGCAATTTTTACATGCGTAAGCTTTAACCTACTGGCAGAGACTATCTGCTGGTTTACTTCTATGTAAAAGGACGATAGTAAAATAAAAACAACTTTTATTCTGCATTTTGTTTCCTTTCTTGATACTGCAGATATTGGTGATTTTAGAAACTACGTAATGGCACATTGTCAAAGAAAAATGGTACATTTTCATATATTTCGAAATGGGAAGCTGACCAATAGAAAAAACTTTCCAAGTGCCATTTAGATGCAAAATGTATGGCAGGAAGAGAAAATCTATCTTGCAGTAACTGCAATTTTTATTTCATGTCTCTATGAGTTTTTCTGTTTTGTTTCACAGAGACTTTCGATTTGGTTGCATATTTTTTTAAAAGATGTGTTTTACTGAAAAGTTCAAAATATTAGCGCTACTGAAACTCTAGAGACTGTTTTAACTATCGTTAAAAATTTTGTAATTTCAATTCGTTCATCTGTCAAAATAACATTAAAGTATTTCGTCTAAAGTCTTCTAACCGAATTAAAGCATTTGAAGATGCTGTTCACTGCCACAAAAATAACTTCAGATCATGTTATTACGATGAAGTTTTGGGGAAGTTTGATAGCTTGTACTAATGCTTGCAAGTAGCGAACATGTAATTACATTTTTTCCTACTATATTATTTGTACAAAAGTTATTTCCTAATAAAAAGTGTAATTTGGTCTACAAGCGTCGATCAACGAAGCAAAATAAAGGAAATCAATTAAGTTTGCAGAGAACATATCTTCTGAAACATGAAAGAGAGGGGCGTTGATTACTTTAAGAGTAATAATTTTTTTCCGAAGATTTTTTTCAGAATTATATACATTTACACACTGTTAAAAAAAAACCTGAATTTTCAGGAAGTTTTTTCCTGATTTTAACAGAAAATTTCTGTTTTCGCTTCAAAACGTATCTTTTCCTTAAAGAAACAGAAACATTCCGTGAATCACAGATCATTTTTTCCCGGCGCCAGGAACTTGGAAACTTGGACGCTTGCCAAAACATATATCGTTCGAACGTAGTGAGAAACCGATAGTGTTGTGATATGTTGGGAAGCCATTTTGTTTCAATTTGAGATTGCAAGGATTGGAAAACTTAAGCTGGATTTATAGCGTTCCCCCAATTATTTTGTGGCGTTAGAAGACTTGTGAAAAAATGATCTTTTCACGCTCCTGGAAGTCATTCTATTCCTGGAAGGATTCTATATGCCGCGTTGGATACACTTCGACGCATCCGCCGCGTTTCCCTTGTCCGACATTTTAAAGAAGATTTAGTTTATCAGTCCATAATTCATCGCAATGCATTCACGCAAAATGGGCAACAAAAGGGTGTGTGAGTATATTTTACAATCCATACCCCCTTTTGTTGTCTTTTTTGTAAGTCGTCTATTAGAGAGAAGATTTTCATCCAGGAAGAGGTAAGGCTCTTGCCCCATCAATTTTTATCATGTTTTTATTTTTGTTATTATTATTTTTAATTTAATTTGAGTCTAGACTTTGTTTGTTATTTCATGATGTGAACTGATAGACATTTAAGAGTTACATATATAAACCAACTATGAGTGCTGAGGGTTAGTAAAATGATTTTTGTAATTTTCCACAACGATTAAAAAACTTAGTCTCAAAACTAAGCCTTTTTAATACGCTTTTATTAGTTTCACATGTCGGTTTGTTTGTATGCATGTATGTAACTCTAAATGAAAGATCAATTCACGTTCTTTGCAAATATTAAAAGTAATATGTTTAATACTGTTAACACTAAAAGCTGAAGTATATATTACATGTTGATGTATTATATGTGCATCTAAAAGCGTATTTTTCAGTTTTTTTAAACCAGTTTAAAGATTATTCTTTGGAAGCGATTTCATTAAAAACAAAAAATATCGTCAATTTTCAGAGTCCATTTCTTAAAGTGTTGATCACTATGAATACCATAACGTAAATGTATGAAAATAGAGTAAATCAGTAAAAATACAGGATTTTTTTTAAAGGAACCACGAATGTTTCAAATTCAGAAAAAAAAAAAAAAAAATCGGAAGAACTTAATTTGTATTCAAACTTAAGAGAAAATATTTAAAAAAAAATGCACCTTGTTAATACTTCTTAATGTTTTGAAGTTGTGCGCTCAGAAATACTATGCATTGATCATTCCACCTTCAAAATATTTGAGTATTTTATGCGAGAATTGATGTAATCTTTACAAAAAAAAAAAATCATGATATTTTAATGAACTAAAATTTTTAATGAAAAAAAAAAACCAATTCTTGTATTGCTAAAGTATTTTTTTAAAGGCAAGATATTTAAGAGTTTGAATTGTATATATTTATATATATAATATATATATATATGTATATATATATATATATATATATAAAAATATATATATATATATATATATATATATAAAAAAGCTTTGGTTCGCTTTTGTGTTTTTGGTTTTCGTCTTTTCGTTTTGATTGCCTGTTTCAATATATATATATATATATATATATATATAATATATATATATATGTATATATATATATATATATATATATATATATATATATATATATATATATATATATATATATATATATAATATATATATATATGTATATATATATATATATATATATATATATATATATATATATATTATATATATATATATATATATATATATATATATATATATATATATATATATATATATATATATATATATATATATATATATATATATATATATATATATATATATTTGTGTGTGTATGTATGTATATATAAGTGTAAGCGTCTAGGTATAAGCCTATAACGTATAAGCGGGGAAGCGAGAAAATGAAGAACAGAGAATTAAGAAACGAAAAAATGAGGAACGGAAAAATGATGAACTGACATTTCTCAAAATCACGGAAATATAATTAACGAAACGGAAACACTCCGGAAACTCAGCTGCAGTATATTTTTTAGTTATTTTCAGGACATTTTTTTAACAGTGCAGAAAAATAGTGTCTATAGGCTGTAAACTATTCCAATTTATGCAGACAAAAATCATGAAATTATAGTATAATGTCCAAAATAGTGAAGTACAAAATTTGATTTTAAGCTCCTTTATTTAGAAAATTCATATAGTGTTTCCGAAAGAAAAGAAAAAAAAATGCACGAAATTGTTACTACTGGTTCAAAGAACTAATACACGCATATAGCATAATCATTGATCATACAATTGTTTTGTGTTCCATCCTCTTGAAGGACTAGAGCATATAACGTAAATGTTTATATGTCTATGCGGGCTAAAACATTCCTCCTTTCTACTTATAAATTCATTTTAATAAATATGAACTATAAATGAGTTAATTTATTATTTCCTGCAGTATGCATCGGTATCTTCGAGTTAGTCGCAAAGAATGCCTTAAAAATATATTACTTTTGCTACAATTCTGAGACTATTGAATTTTTTTGAAATAAACACACTAATGGATATTAGAAAACTTACTGATTTACAATCAGAAAAACAATAAAGGAAACAGGTTTTTGAAACATGAAAGTCTACTTTTACGCAAGTCGTAGCTTCCGCGAAGAGCGACACATCAACTTTCTGAACTGCTAACAGAGTATGCATATTCAGTCGTAAAAAAAACGTCATTTTTTCACATCACATTTTTCCTTACCCATAAAGAGTTAAATGTGTTTCAGTTTTCAGAAATGGTACGTACGCTTATAATAGGTCAATTACTACGGATTTAGGTGTATAACCTGACATAAAGTACAACTGGTAATAAAGATTTATTTGCTTGCAGAATGAAACATTTGAAAAAAAAAATCGAACCGGACTAAAACGTTTATGAACTCTTATGATAGTCCACGAAGTAAAAGAGGTCAAAAGTTTACTAGTCAAAGAGATAAGACTAAAATTTGCAATAAAAATTTCAAAATAAATCTCATTCTCAGTGCGTTTATACTCTTATTAGGAATCAAAATCTACCCTGCAGGCCAAAAGTTCCCGTTTCGTTACGAGTTGCTAGAGAATAATAGCCCACGAGTTGCTCTCGGGGTCAACCCACAGATATAAATGCCAGATTAGACGTGTAAATATCGACAACCTTAATTGAAAAAAGTCACAGATCAATATTCTTTTCTTATTTTTTTTTTGTTTAAAGTTATATTTCATGGCTTTTATAAGGTGGCAAATTGCAGTATCATGCCATACGTCAAGCTTCATCCATCTCTTTTACGAAACATATTTGCCCACATATAATTTACGGTAATTTTAAGTCATGTAGTATTAGAATGAATATCAACAATGTACTATGAATCTAAACCCGCTCAACAAGCTTCCAAAAAGGACCAATACTATAGAGTAGCTCAGACTAATACTATAGTGCAGAAGTTAATGCTATGAGTTAGGGCCTGACTCCACATCAGCAGAAAATCGATTGAAACCGAAAATCCAGGTACTTTGAATTCAAAGGAAATGAAAAGTACCCGGATTTTCGGCTTCTGCCTTCGGTTTCGGTCGGTTTTCTGCTGATGTGGAGCCAGGCCTTAAATCTTCTGTAAATTATGCAGAATACTTAAAAAGTTTTGTGTTAGTGGAAATGAACTAATGGCACTGAAAGTACTGCGTTTTGACCCACATCTCTTTGAACTTTGGGTGTCAAAGTGCAGAAAAAATGTCCATGTGAGGGAAACAAACGTAGACCTATTACAGACCTATTACAGACTTAAAAGATGTTTTTGAGGCACGTTTTTGTAACTTTTTACTGTTGCCTTTTAGAAATAGAACCTTAACAATTCAGCAATCAAGCAGCCAAAATCCACATAGTTGATGAAAATGCAAACACACAAGCTTTTTAGGAAGCCTTAGCAAACATTTTGAGCATTATGAATCTGTAAAAGAAGTAAAATAAAACACACGAGTCAAGCTAGCCCACTAATGTGTTCTTTTCCGAAAAAGCAGAGATGTCTTGAATATTAAAAACATACTTAGCTTGTAACGATAGCATATCATATATAAAAACTACCAAAACAAATAAATTCATCCTTGACAGGCTATTAGAACTTTACAAGCACTTCCAGCGTTTACGACGTGAATCACATGAGCCCCAGAACAAGCCTGCGTGTAAAAATCGGGGTATTTGATTGGTTCCGTTGAATTGCGCTCTGAAATGCGGTTAAGCACGCGTATTGGAGGAAGTTGTGTTTCATGCTAAGAAGCAGTTTCAGTGCTCGAGATTTCGGCTGATTCCAGATTTTTTTATGTATACATATTTTTTATTTAATGCTTACCTAAACTGTTTAGTGCAGTTCCAAGACAGATGAAAGGTATTAGTGGTAATAAGGAGAAGAATGATTTCGGCTCATTTTCCATTATTCAGTTCCTGTAAGAGAAAAGGACAAGATACATATTTAGATTGCTTTAATATTTTATGTGGTGATACCACATAAAATGAACTGCAGTACAAAGTTCATTTTCGGTCAGGAAAGAAGTGAAAAGCAAAGTAGCAGATATTTATAAACTTATATTAAACCTATTATTATTAAACTGATAAGTTTCCAAGTCCAATTTCATCACCATTACCGAAAATTACGATACGGAAATTGAATTCTATGAAAAAAATCTAACAATAAACTTCCTTAAAGTAGTGTTGCCCAACCTTCTTTTACCCAATAGCCGCACCTCATATTAAGATGAATTTCGAAGGTAAGAACATGTATGAGATTTTAGTACTTCATTTTTCTCTAGAAAACATGAGAAAAACACGAAAGAAAAAAAAACAACCAAGAATTATTACCATTATTACACATTTAATTTATTAGTAAAAGCTCACACATGTTTCTTGTAAAACAATCTACTACTGTATGGCTCCAAATTTGCATCAAACATTCTTCATACCGAGTGAAGATGATCGGTTGTTTTGTGAGATTCCAGAATGCAGTTTTCGATTTGTATCTCTAAACATAGCAAAAGTCAAGATGAACCAGCTTCGCGGGATTAACGCCCGCAGTCCGTTATTTGGGCACCACTATCCTAAAGTACAATGTCCGACAAAAAACGCATTTATTTAGTTATATTGTAATTATTCAATCTTACGCAGGATTGCAGGGAGAAAATACAGTCGAAGATTTACAATTCCGTAACTAAAATGAAAAAAAAAAAAGTCTTTCAATGAAAAAATGATTTTAACACATGCCACGCTCTTTTCTACCAACCGATTCATTGACGATTCTGTTATCTACGTTTCGACAATATCGTTTATCGGAGAGTACCCATCGTTCCTTTCGTGTCGCCCCGATAACCATTCATCTGCTTACTTTTCTTGAAGGAGAGTGACAGTATACGAAACGATATCGGTTAAATAGGAAAACTCCAATAGATGATAGGATACCGTACTTATCGTTGTAGTATTAGCGACCGATTTTCAGCTTTATCTTGTCATTAAGTAAAACTTACAGATTGCGACTGTCTCTGTCCGATCAACCTCGATTTGAAATTTGAATGAAGCGGATAATTTCTGAGAAAAATAACAGTGATGTGTATACGAGAGGGATTAGAAAGAAAAATAATCGACTCCGGCTGTGATTCTGACTTTGAAATTTTTGAGTTTTTAATTATGACTCATTACTCTAACATCACTCCTCCTCCTACACCGGTTTTGGCTCCACAGCCATGGTAGATTGTGAACTCAGAGGGAAAATGGCAGAATACGACTGTTGAAATTTTAAATTCTTGGATTTCCGTGGTCCCTTACCCTAAAATCAGTCCGACTCTGACTCCTTAGTCTTGGTACATACCATGCAATGACTGTGGTACAAAATGAGAATGCAGTAGCTTTAAGAGAACCGGATTTGCATATTCTGGAAAGAGTTATTCTGGAAGAGTGGAAGAGGAAAGAGTTTAAAAAAAACCTTGAAACTGGAGTTGTTAATGTAAAATAAACGTTTCTAGTTTTTCAGTAACTATGTGCAAAAATACGAACGTCATGAATTTTTGAAAGCTCCGTAAAACTATTCGAACCTAGTAAATTTGTATGCCAAATTCACACGATTAGAATTGAGTTGAGTGTTTCTACCAGAAATTTTCAGAGTGTGCTTAGTTCACTCAGGAGATCAACTTTAATAAAGTTTTATGCACAAAATTTTGTATCAATAAAAATATTAATAACATATAGGCATAATTAATGTGAATCCAGCTTGAACAACTGGAGAAGGGGTGGACTTTTTTTTCCACGACCGCACCTTCACCTCCCGACACACCCAAGTTCCGGGCAGGGTCGGCTTAGAATGGAGTGACTTGGGTGGGTTAACGTGATAAGAGTCAAGAAAATATATCAACACGATAAAAACTGAACCTTATCTAAATGAAAAAGTCAATGAATGAGTAACTGACGACTGACATAACGGTTTTCAATAAAGCATGTTGATGGCTTTCAAGTGCTCAACCTAATCAATAATTTTGCACCAACTGGAAAATATTTTCTCCAGAGTTTTTTTTCTTCCTTAAAGAAATGTTAGGTATTTCTTTACTGAATAATTTATTGTAAAGTATATTAGCCTTAAAGAACATCTTTAAAACAAAATTTCAGAAATTTACTTCAAAAAAGAAAAGGTATATAACTTTGTTTTTTCATCTAGAAGAGAGAGAGAAAAAAAAAAGCCAGTGATCTACTATGGAAATTGACCTTTGTGCAACTAAATAACAGTAGGAAAAAAGTAACGGATGCACAAATAAGCAAGATATTACAGCCATGTGTTTCAGAGTTTCAAGGGATCCTATTCTCACTGTCATTTTTTCTTAACATCTTAACTCCCAAAATCTTATTTTTCTGCATTGAAAAGGGGATCTATGAAACTATGAAACATGTGTCAGTGATCTACTTTAAGATTTTATCAAAACAGTTCCGACGAGTCGTTAGACTTCATTTATTATGATGAAAAATACACACTGTATTTAATGCACAATAATTTAAATTTGTTTTGTTATACACTCTATAACAAAAAAAATCGACGCACTCTCAATCGGAAACCCATTGTTGGTCCATCGATTCCGACTAGCAGGTAACACAAAATGCCTTATTAACTAGTGAAAAAATTGGAACGCAGGTATGTTCCGAAATTTAATATCCAAATTTAACTGAAAGGTCCTGTTTTAACTAAAAGGTCCTGGGCCATTCCATGAAAAGTGAAACCAATTGGTCAAAAATTCATATTGAAGTTATGTTACTATGTTATACATCATTTTAAAGCTTAAGATGTATATTTTAAGAATCTTGCATTAGTTTTTTGGTGAGAGTTAGAATAATACTTGTTTTCTTAGTTGGAAGTACGATATTCACGAACTTGTAAAAATCAGAAAAAAGAACACATTTTCAAATGCATATTTCTCATCGAAAAATAAAAACAAAAATGACTACGTGTAGCACAATTTTAACTACTAAGACGGTACTATAATAATATGCATTCATTAATTTCTTTTGAATTGATCTAAATGGTGTAATTGAAGTTTGAAAAAAAGAAGTTTGATGTTACGTCTGTAACAAAAAAGAAGCAAAAGTTGTCATTACGTCCTAAAAAATCAAAATTAAAAAAAACCCTTAATGGTCCTTTTGGCCAATTCTTAGAGTAATTGCCCACCATAGTTAAAAATATTGCAACTGATTTAGTTTTTAAATTAATGCTGTTACAGACGTAACATTTCGGACATAACAAATGGCTCTATGTTACGTCCGTATCAAAAGTAAATTTCCAATTAAATAGGTAAAAAGCACAGGATGAGCAGTACATGTATATAGCATAATATGGTACGAGTACTAAAGTTTCTGGTATTCTGATTTTGAAATTTTTAATTATATCGGCATGTAATTGAAATTAATTTCTTAAGATTAATAAAATACACATATGGTATAACTGATTATAATTTATACCTCAACTGACATTTTTTTGCTATGTCACATGGAAAGGGAGCTGTGGATGGAGTTGGGGGTATGGTCAAGCACCAGGTTTGGCAGAGAGTAAGATCTAGAACAGCATTTGTCAACGACGCTCTTTCCTTTTTTCAGTGTGCAAACTCTATTGCAGGAAAAGTTAAAATTATTTATATGCCCCAGGAAAATGTTTTAAAGCTGACGCCAAAATTGGAAGAACGGTGGGCTAACATCGCGAATTAGCCAAAAGCCCGCGAAATGCATTGTTTTCGAACAGAATACGAAAATGCCGTTCGAATTTCGAGAACGTCGGACGAAAAGGACACATTTTTTCATTCAAAAAAAATTATCAAAATTGACCAACTGTCACCAAGAATGTTAAATTTTAGTTTGGTACTAGTATTCTGCTGTATCATCCAACATTTTCAATTTTTTAAGTTCTCCTAAGACCAATCACTGATTCCAGGGAGGAATTTACTTTTCCCGATTTTTTTATGTAGCAGCCCCATTATGCATTAATTTTCAGAATACAAATAAATAAATTTGTGTAAAGGCCCTTCTAAACTTTTCTTGTGTCAATCTTTCTTGGAAATAATTGTCTTAAGATGCATTAATTTATTGTTACATATTGACATATCGGCATATGCTCTCATCTCCCCCAGACTTACCCAAATTTTCTAAAACTGTTACAGTATAACTTAAAATATTCAAATAATGTGTTAATTAATGCTACTGTATTGTTTTAGTACAAAAATCTTTGTTTATTCCTGCTTTAAAATACTGTTTTCTACTTTCAAATCACAGATGTTACGTCTGCAACACCACTTTGTTTCGTCCGTAACAAGTTTATGAATTTTTTTCACAAATTTGGCAGTCAAAATCCACACAATCTTTATGGTTTTAGAAAGCTTGAAGTCTCTAGAACACGTATTAAAAAAAAAAGTTCAAAATTTCCTTATAATTCAGAGGAATATTGTAAGTTGCATGACATAGTCGAGTTATTGCTGTTTTGTGAATTACGTCTGTAACAGGCAGTTTTTAATTTCTGCATTTTTTTTTAATTAAGCAATCTGCACGCAAATTTAATGTAGAATAAACATCATCAAGTTACACTACAGGAAAAAAAATTGAAGACTTTCATCAGCCCAAACCAGAATTATTTGTGTTCAAAGTCTGCGATTGTTACGTCTGTAACGATGGAATTGCCCTCCTGTTTTAACTGAAAGGTTCTGTCCCTGAAAGGTTTCTTAGGAGTCAATACATATTAACTTTTTAAGTTATGTGGTTTCAGAAGTTATATTAATAAATTACATTTAAACTGAGCACCTTATCACAAAAAGTTCAATGATAAGTTGTAGGGGAGGCCGGGGAAATAAGAGACAGGGGTAATAAGAGATGCAGTCAAGAAGTCACAAAAAGGAAAAAAATATATTTAGACAACTTTAAAAATATATAAAATAAAGTACCATGTGTATACTTTACTGCAATACATTAATTTGTAACATGTTTTGAGTTTGTTTTCATGCAACGAAAAAACCCTTCACGTTAAACTTACCCTTTTTTACGTTTTTATTTATTTTATTTTGTAGGCGAGGTGTTTGAGAGTTATTAATGTGTAAACTTCTTATCAAGACTATGACTACGATGTATTTTCCTTTTTTTTTTTTTGTGAAATCTTGAAAGCCTTCTTTATTTACAGGTTGTGAGCCAGTCTCTTACTACCCTATTTTTATTTTTGTGTAGGTAATAAGGGACAGGGGTGTCTCTTATTACCCTATGCTAACGAATGTATTTGTTTTTGGTAATATAATGAGTTTGATGGTTTAAATGAACATTACTATTGATGTTTTGAGTGCTGGAATAATAAAGAACTTTAAAAATGCAGAGCAGTGGCAACTTACCACGACTCCGGGATAAGTTGGCACTGTTGAGGCACCTACGAAAAATATTTTTAATAGTTTCCTAGTGAATTTTAGATGATGTGCCTAGTGTTTTTGTGTTTTTTCTTTTCTTTTCTTTTTTTTTTTTTTTGTAGCCAAGAAGTTACCATACAAGAGGCATAAATCACTTTTACCGAAACTATAGAAAAAATTAGAAAATTCGAAAAGTAAAAACTATGCCAATTAGCCCCGGTCTACCCTATTTTTACTCTTGAAATTGCAATTTTGCAATTCTAATACAAATATGCATTTTCTCAAATTAAATTTAAAGCATGCGAGAATTTTTTCATCTCTAAAATAGGGTATTTCTATAAAAATTTCGCTTAAAAGAAAAATAAAAGAACAACACGATATTAAAAATTAAGTGCCGTGAGGTTTATACCCGAATGATTCTAATGAATCCTTAAGTAATTTATGTGACGAAACTTATCATAAAATGCTCAAAAAGAAGAGCTGCATTTCGATATATTTGGATTGTTTTTTCCTAGTTTAATTTTTATTTCTTTAAAATTTAAAATAACGATGTTGCATTCTTTACATAAATGAATTATTCATACAGGGTACGGCGGAGAAACTTGCTGATTTTAATTGGACGCTAATTAGCAAGACGTGGTCAGAAAGGAGTGGGGAGAGTCTCATTTTAAAGAGGGGTCCTGAAGTTTTGTTATTATACAATTTAATTGTCGTCATGCGTTGGACAAAAGAGCAACGAGCTTTCGCCGTCGAGACGTACTTTTCAAATAATCATTCGATGGTCGCCACTCAACCTGCCTTCTGAACTCGGTTCAAAATTCATCCCGGGGTTCCCGTTCCTGGCCGGAAATCGATTGTTTTGTGGGTGAAAACATTCAGGAAAAGTGAAAGTGTGGCAAAAAAAAGAGGTCCAGGACGTCAAGGGACTTCCAGAACTCCAGAAAACGTCGAGAAGATGATCGGCTCGTTTTTGCGCTCTCCCCGGCTTTCGTCGCGTAAACACGCTGCTGAGGATTTCTGACTGCACACTAAGACGAATTCTTTTTCACAACGAACTCCAGTTTCATCCCTACAAATTGTGGTTCAACTCCCACGATCGCATCTTCTCATAGAGGTGACGTTACCGTGGCCTGCGCGCGATTTGATACCCTGCGACTATTTTTATGGGGGTATCTCAGATCGATCGTTTGCAACGACAAGCCCCAAACCCTGCAACACCTGAAAAACTACATCCGGCTATCTATCGCTAACATCCCAGTCGATATGCTCGAAAGAGTAGAACAACTTCAAATCTTGTGTAGATTAGTGCATCATAAATGGGTGCTCCCATTTGTCCGATGTATTTTTTTAATCTAGTTAAAATAAAAAATCGGAATATGTACAATATCTTATAAAAAGAAATAAATTGATACATGAAGTACTTTTTCTTTTATTGACTTTTCAAATTAGCAAGTTTCTCTGCCACATCCTGTACTAGTGCAAGGTCTCTTTTAAAAATGATAATGAAAATATCTATGTTGTGTATTAGGCAAACGCAATGGCACACATTTCACCATTTTTAGTTATAAAACACGCAAATAAAGTATGGAATTGTCAAAAATGCTTCGCATTCTTGTTAGTTAAGTTTCTCGGATTACGGTTCTAATTTAAAATTTACGAAAAAAAAAAGAAAAAAAGAAAAAAGAAAAAAACGAAACAAACAAAAACCAACATTCTTTTTTGTTTCTTTACGTCATGTTCTTAAGTACATATTAAATGATTGGGTATTACATTTTATTGTTCTTATCAGTTAGAGTATATAGGCATTAGTAACATATCAAAGTAACATAGCCTATCTGTGTTACTACTTTCATTAAAAGTTTGCTTGAAATGGTTATGCAGAAAAATAGTTATAAGCTATTAGTAACGTTCAATACAAGTTATAAAACCATTTTCACACAACGACCTGCATGAAGTAGAAAACGTGGAATAACTTGAACTGGCCCATTGGATTCTCAAATAAATGTACAAATACTGAAGCTCAAAACTAGACTTTCATCGCCCATGAATATTTGTTGATACGCAATGTTAACAGTAGATTTTGAAGAAAGTGCTTTTGAAGAGCAGAATATGCAAAAGTGGTGCATCTCCTTGTAAATGATTTTATTATGCCTTATTATATGAAGCCCTTTGCAAATGTTTCCGGGGGAAAAATACAAGTGTTCAGCTACTGTTAGTCATTAGAAATCAAATCAATTAGATCTTTAGAAATGTTCTTTCTTTCGCCTTTGTGCTAAAAGTTGTAACAAAATGTGTTACCATTTAGCAAATAAACATGCATTTTAAAATATTGAGATACATCGCTTTTACAATGAACGATATATTTTGATGCGACATACACGAGTTTTAAAAGATATTTCAAACAATCAGTTTTTACGTTCATCAAGGGGTTCTAACTTTTCGCACAATAGCAAGCAGTTTAATGTGCTGTTTAACTTTTAACTGGTAAGCAAGGGTATTTTACGAGCTAGAAGAATTTTATTTCTACATTCAAACGTTTCGTAATTTATACCTACATAATTTTATATGCATGTGTATGCTACTTGTAGTACTGATTTTGTTGTATTTATGAAAATAAGTAATAAAAAATTGATTGAGATGTTTCTGCTTTAATTTGCTGATTTTCTGGGTACACAAGAAATACCATGTTGGAGTTATATGTACTGCCGTGATAAGCACAAAAGTCGTAACTGCACTTTTTAACAAAATTGAGTTATTGCCACAAGGTGGTTCTTTGTAACTTATATTATCCATATGCAATGTTTAATGGTCATTTGAAAACCCGGAAATATTTTTAAAAATATTCTGAAAAAGTACCTCCTGAATCAAATACACGGAGGTGCAAAACTTTAAACCACAATTTCTCAGTCTGAGATTGTCTACAGATACCACTTTTGCGCTTAGCACGGCGGTACACCCCACCGTACCACTTACCTTACAAAAAATCCACGCACTACTAAAAGGTTGAACGCGTTTTTGAAGCTGAATCTAAAGAACGTACTATCGGTTCTTAAAACAAATACGCACTATTTTGTTAGACAGGGGTGCCCATTCCCCCCAAGCTTAATGGCGCAAATTCCCCCTCCCCCTCCCAAAAACTTATTATTTATTTTTTTAAATATTATTTCTTCATTTTTTTTGAATTATAACTATTATTTCGTTTACATATTATTAATTTTTTAAAAGTATTAATTATGCGAAGAATAGAATCGCTTTTTTTCTCTTCCAGACATTCCAGGCACACACACACAAAAATAAATAAATGAATAAATAAATAAATAATAAAAAAGAAATAAAAGAAAAATTTCAATTAAAAATATAAATTAATGACTAATTTAAACAAAAAAATCAGTAAATAATTTAAATTAAACAAAATATTAATAAATAATTTAAATGAATAAAAAAATAAGTTTAAAAAATCCTCCCAAAAATTTTGATGGCGCAACTTGTGCCATATCCCTCCCCCCTCTGTGGGCACCCTGCTCTTAGATTTTAGTAAGGATGTGTCGTTCATGAACGAACGGGTCTAAAAGAACTTTTTAAAACGAACGGTGCAGCATGATGTCCTAAAAATGAAATATCGTTCTTTCGAAAGGTGAATGGTTCAGAACTTAGGGCATTGTATTGATGCTTCATACATCTAAATATAATAAAATATTTTTGATTAAATTCAATGGCCATATTTTGTTACTTTTAGGTAGTTTAAGTTGATTTTTCTTAAAAAATTATTACTGATTCGATGAAAATGTACGTCAGTGTGCATCGAAACTTTATTTTCATACTTTCATACTGTTATCTAATTTTTGTAGTGTTGAGACTTGAGAAATGAATGCTTCTGATCGAATGAAACATTTTCAATGACGTGAATAATTCCAGTAGAGACCACCAGTAACTTCTTTAAATGAACGTTGTCGCTCGAATGAACGAGTTCAATGCACGGGTTAAAAAAATCAACGATCCTTTGATGAAAGTATCATTGAATAGAACGACATTGCCCATGCTTAGGTTTTAGAGAATGAATTCTCGCATATTTTTTATTAGCCGTTAAACATCAAAAGATACAAACGACGTGTCATTCAATGGTCAACGCCCTTGTATTTATAGTTAATTTGCATGAAACGACACGACGAGAATCTTACTCGTATTAATAAGATTTCATTCTAAAATGACATGCTGGTAAATAAAATGTAATGGATGTTTTTTTTTTTTTTTTTTTGGCAGCAATACAAATCGCATTTTCGGCAACGTCTGTATTTTCTCAACAAGTAAAAAAATGCAATTACTTGTAATTTATTACGAGGAATTCACATTAGATGACATTTTATGGTTCAAAAAATTTTAATTTCGACTCTTCTTCTAATAACAGTTATGAAACGAACGAAATTATTCTTCCTTCATTTCCTATTGCTATATCAATTGAAAATGCCGAAATAAAGCTTCCCGTCCTCACAGTCGCAATATTTAATTGAATCTGCTTTTTATTGCATAGAGAAAGAGCGATTCAGCAAAAAGGTGGTTTCTGTGGAAACGGAGATGGTGGAAAAGACAAAGAACTCAATAAGAATCTTTGGCGAAGCGAGACGGGTTTCCAGCTACATTTTATCAACACATTCCCTTTTTTTTCTAATCTCCTTTGTCAATATTAGAATAGAAAAGGATCCGGAAGTTTTCTCTTCAATTGTGTTCTTGTGATCAAAGACAAAAATATCCATATATATATTTTAAGCTGTCCGGAAAAAGAAATGATGGTGGGTAAATACTGGCTGAAATGAACACTAGCATTTCTTGTCACGCAACTTATGTATAAGAAAATCAGTTCCGTGTGATTAACGCAGAGTAAGGAAGTTTTCAATGCTTTATTTATATATACTAGAGGGAATTGATGTCCTTTACGTACACAGTACAAAATTTAATATTACGAAACCTCGGGACTTTTTGCTTGTCAGAATCCCGAGGGGGGGGGGGAGTCGTTACAATCAGTCGGTGCATTACAGTTTTGTATAAGCACCGACTATGGTGTACCTTTTGCTTTTCTTTCCTACAACTGACATGATTAAAAAACAAATAACAAAATTTAGCACATGACGAAATTCAGTGTTCTGGGATTTGCCATTTTTAAAGCTAGATTTTCACTTCTAAAGCTAGAAAAAATAAGGTATGACATTTTTTTTCGGAAAAAAAATACGGAAAAGGTTTCGTAACATGAGAGGCCTCTTATTTAAATTGTCGGATACAACTTTATTTCATTGAAAATGGTATTCGTGTATTCGAACACTTCTGGAAGTGACCGTAAAATGGGGTGAATTGGTATACTTTTAAGCTTTGATTGTAAAAAAAGAGTCAAAAGATTTTTTTTAATTTGATTTTTTGGGTAAAACTTCGATCTTGCTTTGCTTTTGATATTGCAAGCAAAAAAAAAAACATGTTGAACAGAAATTATTTTATATACACTCAGGTACATTGAAAATAGCGACCCAAGAAGAAAGCATCGGATTGAACTCAAATTTAATACACATAATGATACAGACGAGAGATTCACTTGATCTCAAAATCAAGACAATTGAACGAATACAGGGTGTGCAAGGACACAAATACAGAGCAACTTCAATAGCATGTTGAACCACCTCTAGCTGCAATACATGCCGCCACATTGAGTTGATTAGACGCATGATGTGGTCCTGAAGCAGATGGGCCCACAAATTTGTAACAGCCAACTCCAAATCAAGCACACAGTGACTCGATGGCATCTGACGTTTTAGCTAATCCTACACATGCTCTATAGGGGATAAGTCGGGGGAGCGGGTCGACCATGGAAGAGTCTGAAAATGACGTAGAAAGTCTTGAAAAACTCTTGCTGTATGCGGACGAGCATTATCTTGCTGGAAAATTGCCCCTGGGAGACCATTTAGGAAAGGTCCTACATGGGGTCGAAGAATATCATCAACGTAACGTTGGCCGGTTAAGTTTCCACGCATCACGATTAGATTGGACCGGCTATCATAGGATATGGCCCCCCAGACCATTACACCAGCTGTGGGGGCAGTGTGACGTAGAACAGTGTGGGAGGAATTGTACCGCTCATCTGGGCGCCTCCACACCCGTACACGGTTATCATTAGTCCCTAAAACAAACCGAGACTCATCACTAAACACAACGTTTTGCCAATCTGTGACATTCCACATTGATGTGGCTTGGCACCACTGTAGACGCAGTCGCTGATCAATCCGACGATTTCTTCTTGGGTCGCTATTTTCAATGTGCCTGAGTGTATAATGATTTAAAGGTGTTCCTATTCACCCCGCTCATCAGGGTCAATCGGAACATATGCTAATTTTTTTCTTTTTTTTCAGTTTAACCAATGCTAGATCTCACAAAGGAATAATAGGAACAGATAGCTACTGTCAAATAAAAATTTGTTTTCTATACCAGTAAAAGTTTATGATTTGTCAAAATTCAAGAATAAATTTGAACTTATGAAAAATTAAAATTAATTTTAAGAAATGCTTTTGAATTGAAACACAAAGATTTAACACAAACTGAAGTCACTCATGTCGTCCCCAAATATGTACTTGTTCTTAAAACTAGCAGCTGTGGCTTGGCTTAAGTTTTTTCATAACATATTTTGGGATGAACGCTGCCTTTTCTTTAGTTTCTAAAAATCTCTGGGTATCGGGGATCGTCCTATACGAGTTTCCCCCTAATTCATCACTGTCTGTGTGCTGGACTTTTAATACATAAGCTCTGTATGACTTTCCCGTATATATTTAGAGTAAAAAACTGCCTACTGGGGCAGAAATCTTTTTAAATCTGCAACTTTCTGTCATTCTAAGATCTAGTTGCTCACGAGAATAGGTAAACAATAATAAATAATTGTCCTTGTCTTGAATGGAAGAATTGGGGTTAGAATCTTGATTTTTCAACCATTTCCTTTAAATAAATTTGAATTGGAACAACAGAACAACGTGTTCTGATTCACCCCGCAAATCCTTATCTTTTGACATTATGAAGAATTTTTCCTTTCTATGCCGCAATTAAAGGGCGATTCTCTGTAAACTGGTAATTGGCTGTCCGGACTGAGTATTTTAAAAATAATAAAGTGTAATAAAGTAATTATCGCTCTTAATACAAGTAAAGCATTAATACTTTGTGGCCCAATTGTATTTGGAGTGATAACAATTTAATTTTTTTTTCTAGAAATTATCTAAGCGCCAAAAACACAGTCCCCTGGCTGTCCCAATCCCATAGTCTAACTGTTAAAGATGGTATTTCAAAAAACCTATTAACACTACATAAATTTGGCAATTAATATCTAAAAATAGAATAGTGAAGCTATATTTTTCTTATGAATTAGGGTATAATTATGTATTTCTAAAACTAAAAATTGTCATGTAAATTCTGTCCGGAGTTTTTTCAAACAGTCCCCTGCAACAAATTCAAAGCTGTAATACGAAAAATCTATAACTTTTGCAAATTCTTTTTGGCATGAAGTTTAAAGTAATCAGTGTGAATTTGCCGAAATCGCCGAGAACGGTGTTGAAGCGCTACTTTGCTTAGTTTGAGAGCCACATTTGTGATGAAAGTATGCATAAGGGTCGTTGCGAAAACAGTCCTCTGAGAAGTGATTTTATTAATGTCAATTAATTTAATTATAAAACATATTAATTATGTGCACGATTTGTGCCTAAATTTATAGGTAGTCTCGTAACTAATTATGTTCCAATAGCTAGTCCACACAGTCACCTGCCACAGTCCCCTGCCTAGTTATACTAGGCGGGGGACTTACCACCTATCATGATTTATCAGAAAAACACAAACTTCAATTGGCCCTCTTTCAAACCAAAGTAATAGATTCATTTTCTGAGCAATAGTATTATAATTATACGAACATTTCAAAAAACCGTGCCCGGACAAATTTCGTGTGAAAAATGACGAGTTTACAGAGAATCGCCCTAAAATATGTTGTCTCTTCTAATGTGGTATTCTGTTGCTCAGATATATGCATAATAAAAAAATACTATTACTGCACAGGTTTGAAATATACAGAGACCTGTGCTTACGTACAAAGTTTTGCAGATGATGAAAACTTGATGTTTTTTAGCGTCCCGCTTGTAGCCATGCACAGAATCCAATAGTGTTGTCAAAAGGACAAGCATATTTGTTTCCTACTTCTTACGATATTACTTTTCTAGGTATTACTGGTTAAAATAAAAAAGGTAACTTCATTCGCTTGTTTTGTTCGTACATTTCCAACACGAATATTCTATTCACTCTTTCAAGAGAATTAAACTTTTTACTTTATTCAGCTGGACAAGAACATGCGATGAAATAGCTCCATTTGCTAGCTTTGTTGGAACATTTAAACATGAATCCGTATCCTGCTCGCTTTTTAACGAATCAATAAAGGAATGCAATACATGAATTTGTGCGTGTGTGTGTGTGATTTAACCTTTTTACTTAACTCATCGAGATAAAACTTGCGTTAAAATAACTCCATTCGCTTGTTTTGTCGGTACATTTTAACTTAAATATTCTTTTCACTTTTATAAAACAATAAGGAATCTAAATGGAATATCTAAAGTTAATTCCAGATTTTTTGCTACATGAAATGTAAGGCAGTACAGTTTTAGTAAGTGCATTGGAATGCATAAAAGTTAATTAAGTTTAATGCCCCAACACGATACGTTGAATATTTTCGAATAATGAAAATTTTACTGCAGATAGAATACTACTATATTTTAGAGCTTATAAATCTGTTCTTTTTTTGCTATCCTTTTAGATCCTGTTTTCTGCTATGCTATTAGGTCCGCCTCAACGTAAAATAAAAAAAGTGTCAGAATGGATGACACTAAATGGCAAAATTAACAATGAAAAGAAAACAACCGTACACTGTAAAGAAATAACTTTCCTTTAGGTACAGTACAACATTTGGTAGCAAGAAGGCTGATGGTATACATACATTTTTTTAATGGTACCAAAAAAAAAAAAAAAAAACCACCTCAGATTTGTTTATTTGTCTCTCCACATCCGTTAAGCTATTTGTTATGTTTTTATCAAATTAGTTCTACTATTACTCTTTCTGGCGATTACATTCGTTTACTTGGACCTTAAAATATGTTTCTTAAGGCCAAAACCGATGAAAGTGTAACTTCTAAAATGGATTTTTTTAATGAAACATTTAAAAATCAATTGCTTGTACGAAAAGTTTCTGAGTCTGCACTTCAGCGCTAATGGCTTGGCATTTTGTATGTCTTTTATTAGCAGTAGCACCTGCTTTCGTCCGACCCAGATAAATTTTAAACAAAAGGTATGTATAGCAGATCCTTGACTTAAACGAGATAAGTGTTTTAAGATCCCTTGCGTAAGTCACAATTTCGTTTTGATAGTTAATATAAAGTAAGTTACAACTAAAAAATAAGTTATATCTACGACATTATACGCACGCACACTTATTTTAGACACTTATAAATACCCGATTACAATGCTTAAAACCATTTCCAAACTAAATATTGCCATTACTCTCATAAAATAATGAATAAATACTGTATTAAAAAAGCAACGCTCTTCAACGAGGGCCCGGAACCTTTTCTGAAATGTGGCTTCCCTTGATAAAATCAAATTTTCGCACAGTAACATTGTCTATCCCTAGTATATACAATACATTTTGATACCATGGACACTAAGCAGTATCCACTTTGGGAACTCCAGCTGCACAGTACTGCAATTAGACAAATTTAGCGATCAGTGGGGTAAACAGATATGCAGTAGGGTGTGTCACGAATTTTTTTTTTTTTTTCAAATTCAAAATTTCAAGTTGATAAAAAGTTGTCACTAGTTCACATAATTACCAAAAAAAAAGTTATTTTGAAATTAAAAAATATTTAGATAAGCCGGGATGACCTTAAAGTTTCAAGTTTTTTAGTAAAAACGATGATTTTTTTAAAAAATATATAAATTTTGTGTAAAGCAAAAATAATTATTTAAGTGCAAAAATGGACTACGTAAGGAGTAATCTGTCAATAAAAAATGCATTGGAGCTGAAATTGAACTTTTAGGTTACCAGAAATAGTTACAAAAAACTTCACATTTTTTCTAGTCAGTCGTATTTTTGGAATATTTACCCATTGGGTGTATTTTTTTTTGGAAATTCAAAATTTCGAGTTGATAAAAGTTGTCACTCTGTTCACATAATTACCAAAAAAATTTATTTTGAAATTGAAAAATATTTAGGTCAACAGGGATTACCTTGAAGTTTCAAGTTTTTTAGTAAAAACGATGATTTTTGTAAAAAATGTATACATTATGTGTAAAGCAAAATAATTTATTTGAGTGAGAAAAGGGACCAAACTCGCTGTTTTAAAGTGCTGCATTTCAATGTTTGTACTATTAATACAATAATAAAAATTATTTTGCAGGAAAAGTAAATATTCTAAAAATATGATTTACTAGCGAAAATGTGAGGTTTTTCATATCTATTTCTGGAAACCTAAAAGTTCAACTTTACCTCCAATACATTTTTTATTAATAGATTACTTCTTAAGTAGTCCATTTTTGCATTTAAATAATTATTTTTGCCTAACAAATAATTTATACATTTAAAAAAAAAATCATCGTTTTTACTAAAAAACTTGAAACTTCAAAGTCATTCCGGCTTATCTAAATATTTTTCAATTTCAAAAAAATTTTTTTTTGGTAACTATGTGAACATAGTGACAACTTTTTATAAACTTGAAATTTTGAATTTCCAAAAAATTTTTTTCGTGATACACCCTAATATGCAGTACACTACGTACAACATACAGTAATACTGGTAAAGTGTTGCAATTTAAAAATAATGCTGTGCAGTATTTATTAGTAATCATGCAATTAAAGGATTTAAATGATGATTGATGTTATGCAACTAATCAAATCATGGTATATCTCAGGATGTTATTTCGGTTGGAGTAGTGTTTTGGGGATGAAAATAACCAATCGCAACAGCTAATCAGAAAGTGATTGTTAACCCTGTAAATGCTGGAAAAAATTTGCGTTTTGAGCAGGGAGTTCGTTTAAAGTCTGAGAAACGCGATTCGTGAAAACTCGCATAATATCCATTTCGCATACGTTAAATCGCAAATTTATTTATATGTACAGTGACGCCAGTCCACTGTACATATAAATAAATGATTTTTAGCGTCATTTTTACTGCATTTTGGATAACATTTCGTATTAAAAACATTAAATGTGAGAGTATCTAAATCGTTTTTTCTTTGATAAATTGATTAATGTTAAATTATTTCACTAAAAGATTTAATTCTTAGAAATAGTAAAATATATTTTAAATATATGTTAAATACGAACGTTGATGCTATCGCTTATGTCTCTTTTCTGAAAGTATGAAGATTTAATCTTAGTTTTTTTAAAAGCTAACAAATATTTTTGCCTGGATATTGCTTCTTGTAACGCATCAATTTCAACTTGTTTTACGTTCCACATTTATGGGGAATTAAAGGACATTTAAACAGGTTGTTGAAAATTTTATATTGCGAATTTTAATGGTTTAAATTCCCTTATTTTTCAAAAACGTTATGATAATTACTGTAAGAAAATTTTCAGATGGAATTTTTCTGCCAGTAAGTTTTAAACTTTTCAAGTAGCGTAATAAGCAAAGAACGAACAAATTGAAACATACATTTATTGTGTATTATACATTCATAAATAAAAGTCTATGGCAATAATGTATCAAAAAGATATGTGTTTGTCAGGGAGATTTTTATAGAGTTCCCTTTTACAAGAACGGAATTCTCCCATTCTCCTTGAAATATTGAATATGCATCATATTTTTAATATAGCTGGTGAACTAAAATGCTTCCTTAAATTAAAAAAAATGGAGTAATCAAATAAAATGCAGGTTTCTTAAAAACAGCAGGACAATCTCAGAAACATAACAATGAAACTCTGAAACATGCAACCAAATCTTTTCCCAGAAAGAAAATCTTGAATATATTTCTAGTTATTTATCCGATAACATAGTTTTAAAAAAAATCAATCAATTTTATAGATTCCAAAAGAAATGCAATGCGTCAGCTTCAATCCTGTGCTATTAAAATATGAATTTATTCATATACAAATGTTTGAAATGCCAGCTGAGTAGAAATTTTTACTCCATTTCATTCCAACTGCAATACTGAGTCAAGTCTGTCTTTTCAAAGCAATAACAGTCCAATTTTATAATGTTGAAGAATATTAATATAAAACATATTTGAAAATGTGCAGTTGTTATTTTTTCTGCTGAATGCAACAAGAGAATTCATGAAAGAAAATGAAACTGATGCCAAGCAAAAAAAAAAAAAAAAAAAAAATGCTTTGCTTTTTTCGTCAAAGAAAAGGGGGGGGGGGAGTGGGGGAGTCATTTCACATTTTTCAAAACTTAGGATTTTTAAGGACACGCGCACACATTACATGATTGCCTTTCGTGACAGCTACATTTGCTGAAAACCACGCAGGATTAAACGAAAGAATAAAATTTAACTGAGTGCTAAACTTATAAAGTCTTTCAAAAGTAAAAATACCTTAAATTATTTTAGTGTTTTAGAATTCAACATGAAACGAAAATTAGTAGCATAGAGGGGTGGGGGGAACAAAAATTAAAAAAAAAATTGAGTAAAAAGAATGCCCTTTAACTTGAAAATCTCGACAATTGAACGGTCCTTCAATTTTTCATTACGAGCATGTGAAATATATACTCAAAATACACCACATGGAAAGTCAATGTTTTATTTAACACAAAAACTTCTATCTGAATAACAAATCACATTGATGGTTCAGTTATATGATGGAAAAAAAAAGGTATTGCTTATAAAATTTGATTAAAAATATTTTAAGCACTATAGAAGAGTCATCGCGAAAATCAACCGTAAGCAATCAGCTGAGCAATAACTCAACTTTGAAAAGAAGTACCAGAGTAATCATAATTAAAACACATAACACAATGTATAAAATTAAAATTCTATACTGCTGTATATGTTTTTAATATGTATAAAAAAATAACAAAACGAGTTGAAAACGAAACATTGATAAAGGTTTTTCGCATAACATAGAAACGAATACTTGAATTGTGGTTCATTCTCACTCGATCGTAGACAGGTTATACGATAACAAACCATTATATCCCTTTATTTATGAAAGTTGTGTTAAAATATTTAAAGCATTTCATGAAAGGTATGGGAAAAACTAACGAAACATATAAAACTTCAAAAAAGTAATCTAAGAGCAGTTATAAGTAAAGCACATAACAAAACATCCAAAATTAAAACTTTAAATTGCCTTTGAATGTTTTTAATATAATTATAACGAATACGAGATAATTCAAAGAAAGGCGACAAAAATGCAGCCTTTTAAACACATAGTTTCATTTATGTAAAATCTAACATCTGAGCAGTGAATCAATCATCCGATCGTAGACCGTTAATATAATGAAAAAATAATAAATAGCTTCATTTGTAAAATTTGAGGTGAAATACTTGAAGACGGCTACATACAAAGCTAAACATGAAACAACAACGAAAACTCAGAACTGACGTCACATCAATTTGAAAATAAACCCTCTACTCACATCTACCTCAAACACCCATAACCCCATAACCCCAACCCCAACATAATCAAAAAACCCAACCCCCCTCCCCACACAACCACCTCCCCCCTCACCCATCCAAAATCCCACATTTAACCAACCACACCCCCCACACAAATTACTCTCCCCCACATCTTACCCCTCCCCCACCACCCCTTCCACAACTCACCCCAAATCATACCCCAACAAACCCTACAACATCCCTTTATATCCCCAACCTCTCCCCTCCACCCCATCCCTACCACCCATATCCCATACAACCCCCTACTCACTCTTCACCCCACCACATACCATACCCCCCCACCCCCAAACCCAAATCTAATCCAAAAACCACCACCCACCCCCCCACAATCACACCCCCCCTCACCCCCACCCACAACCCCCCCATCTAAATCACCTCACCATCTACCACACCAAACCACCTACACACCCTCTACTCACATCTACCCCCACTCACACCCCCCCAAAAACAAAACACATATTACCCAAACCCCCACCCCCCCCCCCCCCCCCACCCACCCAAAGATATTAACCCACCCCCCCCCCAACGCTACAAACCAAACTTTTACAAACACACATTAAATATCTCATCTAACACACAAACCCATTAACTCTCCTTAACCACACAATACTCCCCTCTCCTACTCTCTACCCCTTAACAAACTCAATAAAACTTCTATCCTATAACTACCATCTACTTCTTACACCCAACACACATTCCAACACCCTTAACCCCCCTAAAAAAACCTTTTCTAACCTATACTATTTCATATATCCCTCTAACATTCTACTACTACAACAATTAAAATTAATCCATCTTCTACATATAACCTATCACCAACAAAATTCATCTTAAAAAATACCACATACACAAAAATTACTACAATGCATCTCATACTACTGCAATCCCCCCTCTTTTTCTCTGTAATCAACCAGTAAAAATGCTGAAGATTAATTTAAAAACTTTGAAGTTGGCTTTTGCACAAACTGTGAGTAAAACAAATAATAAACCCATAATTTCCCACTTGTATGGATATGTTATTGGGGTGGAGAGTGTATTTTCTCCCATGCGGATTCGAAATCTTTGCCAGAGAGAAAGAGTTATTCAAGCATTTACTCATATTATGATATATTTCTTTTTATTATCAGCTAAAATAAAGTCAAAAGTGAAAGAAATCATAATATAAGGCTAAGAAATCATTAACAAAATGTAAAAAATCATTTAAAAATAATAAATCATAAAATAAATTCTAAATAATGCCGCCCTAAGATTCATGAGTATCTCCCTTTTATACGATTCAATTTGCTCCAATTTTTGAGTAATCACCAGAAAAATCAGAAGAAAATGCAAAATAATAATAACAACAATAATAATAATAATAATAATAATGTCATGGGAAAATTTCAATTTCAATTCTGTCTTTCAACACTTTTAACAAAGAATGGCGATTTGGCCTCAGTCGGAACATAAGTTCTCAATAAAGTCAAAGCTGAAAAACAAGTCAAAAGTACTTCTAAACTTTAAATAATTGAAAAATTCCTTGTTGTCAATCAAACAATATGTTAAACGTCTTTGATAAACTAAAAAGCACTTGCAACATAGGGTGTATCGAAAAAAACTTTTTTTCGAAATTCAATTTACTAAGTTGATAAAAAGTTGCCCCTACCTACCCACATATTCCACAAAAAATTTCAGTCTAATCAGAAATTGTTTAGGTGTTCCGCACGAGGCCTGAAGTTTGTGAATTTCTTCAAAAATATTAGTTTTTTCTCAGTTTTTTTAATATTAAGAATAAATGTAAAAAATTATTCAAAATGCAAAATGTACACAGCAAAGTCTGAGTACAAAATTGGGTTTGAAAAAAAGTATATTAAACAACATTTAGATCTCCCACATTTATTCTAAACTTACGTAATTTTCACCAAAACTAGCATTTTACAAGGCCATGCGGCTTGGTTAGAAACTTGTTTATGAATGTGGAAATTAACTGAATTAACACTTGAAATGGGAATCATCTGTGGTTTATGTGGAGTAAAAAGTAAAATAATATAAACTATAAACATAATCTAAGCCCATCATCACACAGTGCCCGCGTTCTATCGGGGCCACCGTGATGGTAAACGAAATACTGCACCGCTAGCGTAGCTGCTATAGGATTGTATAGAAGAACATATATCTTTGGTTGAGGAAACACTCTAAACATTTCGGACATGGTGCTCCAGTAAATGGCCCAGGGAAAGAAATTGTAGCTTCAGTTTCACGATTTATGGAAAAAAAAAAGTTCTATTGATAAAGAACATAAAAGCTATCGATTGTGATGGCACATCAGTTATCACTAGAAAATCAAATGGTGCTATTTGACTTCCAGTAAAGTCTTTAGAACCCTCATTACAAGCCGTGGTATGTTTTCTTCATTTTATGAATTTTCACCCAGAAAGTTAACGGTGGCTATTGATAGGCTGACTACTGGACAAAATTCTTTTAGTTGACCTATTGGAGAATTCTCGCAATAGTGCTAAGATCTACCAGTCATGAACTTTAAGATAATAGAACGCGTTTTACCAGAAGTTGATGTCAAAGAATTGACTCAAAAATATTTATGGGATGTGTCTGAAGCTGTAATGTCTGTCAAATGTTCTCAAAATTTAGCAGAAAGGAACCCTGCAAGCTTTTCCCATGCAAGATGGCTTCATTACAATGTGGAATGGATAACATTCTGGAGATTTGTATCCAAATACTTGCTGCAATCTATGATTTAAAAAAAAAATGCTTAGATGCATGAATAATTTTATGCTGAGATTCGATTGTGAAAAAGTAGAGAGCATAAATCTTTATTAAAAATTCTGCTAGTTTATTAACTCTGAACTTGGATCACTAGTTGCGATGTGTAGCCTCAAAACTGTTTGCCATCGCGAGCCATCTTGCATGAGAAAAGCTTGCAGGGTTCCTTTCTGCTAAATTTTGAGAACATTTGACAGACATTACAGCTTTAGACACATCCCATAAGTATTTTGACTCAATTCTTTAACATCAACTTCTGGTAAAACGCGTTCTATTATCTTAAAGTTCATGATTGGTAGATCTTAGCAATGTTGCAAGAATTCTCCAATAGGTCAACTAAAAGAATTTTGTCCAGTAGTCGGCCTATCAAGAGCCACCGTTAACTTTCTGAGTGGTAATTCATTAAATGAAGAAAACATACCACGGCTTGTAGTGAGGGCTCTAAAGACTTTTCTGGAAGTCTAATAGCTCCATTTGATTTTCCAGTGATAACTGATTGCCATCACAACCGATAGCTTTTATGTTCCTTATCAATAGAACTTTTTTTTCCATAAATCGTGAAACTGAAGCTACAATTTCTTTTCCTGGGGCATTTATTGGAGCACCATGTCCGAAATATTTCGAGTCTGTTTCATCAAGCAAAGATATATGTTCTTCTATACAATCCTATAGCAGCTACGCTAGCGGAGCTGTATTTCGTTTACCATCACGGGTGCCCGATAGAACGCGGGCACTGTGTGACGAGGGGCTTAGATTCTGTTTATAGTTTAGATTATTTTACTTTTTACTCCACATAAATCACAGATGATTCCCAGTTTCAAGTGTTAATTCAGTTAGATTCCACATTCATAAACAAGTTTCTAACCAAGCCGCATGGCCTTATAAAATGCTAGTTTTGGTGAAAATTAAATAAGTTTAGAATAAATGTGGGAGATCTAAATGTTGTTTAATATACTTTTTTTCAAACCCAATTTTGTACTCAGACTTTGCTGTGTACATTTTGCATTTTGAATTATTTTTTACATTTATTCTTAACATTAAAAAAAAATGAGAAAAAACTAATATTTTTGAAGAAATTCACAAACTTCAGGCCTCGTGCGGAACACCTAAACAATTTCTGATTAGACTGAAATTTTTTGTGGAATATGTGGGTAGGTAGGGGCAACTTTTTATCAACTTAGTAAATTGAATTTCGAAAAAAAGTATTTTTCGATACACCCTATGTAACACTTATATATTTACTTCAATGGGAAAGAGAAGGTTCAATATTCACATTTCTGGTACTGAAATTCATTTTTTTCCGGGGGGGGGGGGGTTCCGCCGCACTACATATCACATGCGCAGAATGAAAGGTGCACTTTTAGGGCACTCAAATTTGGGGAAATTGACTTACAGCTTTAACATTTTTGAAATCCTCGCTCTACTTCTAATAATTATCAGAATTAGCGAAACTTTCATTGTACGGTTGATCAAAGTTTTTGGTAGGAGACTAAAGTGTGCATTTCCCGACTAATTTTGAATCAGTCGGAAAGAGGAGCTGCCATTTACCTTTGGGAAATGAATGAAAGGGGGCACATGTCAAAATATCCCTCCCCTAGCATTATTGAAAATAGTCTAAAAGTGTCTCGTCGAAAATACTTTGCATTCTTAGAATTTTTCAGAATTAAAGTGGTATTTTTTTCCCTTTTTTTCAGTTTATTTTATTTCTTTACGATTTTGTATAAATAATATGCACTTCACAAATTATGTGCATATTGTGCACGAAATTCATTTATGAGTAAATGCTGGCAAGACACATACGTTTATACAATTATCAACGCGAGGAACATTTAAATATTTTTCTAAGTCTTTTACATGTAGTAGGAAATATTCCTCCTTTAATCAGTTATGAACCGGATAGTGTGCTAATTGCTAATGGTGTACTTGCAGTCGCCCTTAAAAAAATTAAGCAAAGCTTCAAAAAAAAAAAAAAACTCAATCTTGACGGAGATGGTGTTTTGGTGCAGTTTTAGCATAAAATGGGTTTGAAAATGCATTTTGTTTGGTGCAATTAGGTACAAAAGATATGCTTAGCTGTTTGAGCATTCAGTAAAATTTAAAATAACTCTGTTCTTGATCTTGTCTTTCTATTTCTTTGTGGGGGCATTTCACGGTATTTTTGAAATAGGGGTGTCCGTAACAAATCTTTTTTAAAGTTTAAAATTTGTATATATATTAAAAAAGTACCTTCTAAAGTATATGAATATCATATTGTTTTCATAGTTCACTTTATATTAGGTTTGTAATTGCACTCAGGCCATTGAAAATGGAACGTACACAGTTACGGACTCTGCATTGAATTTTTCTTAAAAAACTAAACTTTTATTCCATTTATTGTTACAGACTCTACAGTCATCATTTTCACAATCCATATTTTTTTATAGAACGCACTTTTTGATTAAAAGTGTTAGCTATAGTAGAGGTGAGCCTTTACTTTATCTGTCTTAAGTACCAGTTTTGGCTTAAAAATCGGTTTAAGCCAGATTTAAAGAAAAATTCAATGTTGAGTCCGTAACAGTGAAAATTGCATTTTAAATGTTCTGAGTGCAATTACAAGCATAATATAAAGTGAACTATGGAAACAATATGATATTCATATACTTTAGAATGTACTTTTTCAATATATATAAAAATTTTAAACTTTTAAAAAGTTTTGTTACGGACACCTCTATGTCACAAATACCGCGAAATGCCCCTGTGGCTAAATTTCTTTAAGTACTTCTGTTCATTGAAAATAATATGATGGCAGTTGAAAACTGTCGTCAATCATTTCTTTTATACCTAGATGTCTTCTTAATCCCTTAAAAAGAAATAACATGATGAGACCGAAAAGAACCATTTAATTTCACTCAACTGAACATTTACGTGAAAGCTGAGAAATAATACATTTTTTATTTCGGATTTTTACTAATTAGTTAAGTGTTAAAAAAGAACATCTAAACAACATTTAAAAAATAATAATTTAAGGTTTATCAAAGTCTACAGTGTTCCATAAAATGAATGACGAGCCGTAGTAGTCGTTGTAACTGGTTAAAATTAAAAAAAAAAAAAAAAACCACCCTTTAAAAGCTCGTTTTGGAGCCGTCCCTAGATGATTATGGAGGCCAAATTAAACGAAAAGAGAAAAAGTCATCAAACAATCAAACCTGAAGCGGCAAAATATCTAAATTATTAGCCCGATTCTCCTTTTGAAATGATAGCTTTGAGAGCTCTTATTTTCATATCCCCTTTACTAATTTATTTTTCTACTTTTTTCATCATCCCACCACTATTTCTAAGAACTCTTTTACTGACCTAGATAAGTTCTGAAAATTAGACAAAAGCATACGTAACAAAGGGTTTTTTTCGGTGGAAACCGAAAGGACGTCATTAAATAGCAGTGAAATAAAGGTCTCATGCTTCCAGAGGGAGGTCACTTTACCATGAATCCTGTAAAAGCTAGATCAAATTAACTGGGGGAGGAGGTGGGGGATACTGGATTGAAAAATAATGCATAGTTCCGCATGCTCTTTACATTCACATTATGCGATTCCTAGAACTCTGTGAGTGCTTTTCTACAGTTAAATGTTTTGCCAGAATTGTGCACATAACACTTTTTCACGGCTGTAACTAAACACAGAACACAACTTCGATGTCTAATCAGTTAAGATTTAGATTTAGTTTTGAAAAAAAAAAAAAAAAAACATTTTAGCAGAATTGATTTCGTCACTTTTGTACAGTCGAATAACTTGTTACTTTGAAAAAAAAAGGATTAATTTAAGTTAAAAACTAGATCTTTTTCATAAAAGGAATCATGAGCCTTGTCTAGCTCGGCGGATATGAGGCAATTCCCTGGCAGCCGTCTCATCTCGTACAACCTGCTTGTAGGTAAGTACACTACATAACTTTGTTAATTAGAACGTTACTTGATTACATTAACATTTACTGGGAATCACATTAACGTTAACATGTGAGTTTGAAATTCAAAGCCTTTTTTTACATGGAGTAATACAATATAATCAAAATTTTTAAAAGTGAATAATTTTGAAAAACTGAATTAAATACCGTCAAATGTTTTTTTTTTTTTTTTGGACAGCAGGAGTGTGCTAAGCATTGTTGCGGAGCTATAATAGGTATGATGTTCTTTTTCTATAGCAACTGCATTGTTCAGTGTTGTATAATCCAGTCTACGTCGAAAACAAGGTTGTATCGAGTGACGCATATTCAACTATCGCTTAAATAGAGGTAAAATAAATAAGTAAAACTTTCCCGTCAACGTGTATAAAATAGCTATTTTATGGCTCAAAATATAAATTGAGGCTAGTTGGGCATTTTTTTTTTTTTTGAAGTTACAAAAATTCAGTCATTGTGGTTAATAGCCGTAAACATTCCATTTCACAGATTTCTCAGCGAAAACATCCCTCATAGGGGGAGAAAATGTGAATACCTGAGTATCAGAAGACCTCTGTGCTAAGTTTGGTAAAGATCTGATGCAAGCTGTGGATTTGTTTTAAGTACATACACACGCACACAGACATACAAACACCCGTTTTTATAGATTTAGGTAGAAAGTTTAAAATGTGCTGCACTTATCTTTCACGTAACTTAATTTTACCACTTCGATGCATATGATGTAGCGCAATATCACCCCATGCAGTCACAAAGGCTTTAACTGTGTTAATATTAGAAATTTATTTCGTTTAAAAGAAATACTATGAGAAAAAAGGCTAATAAAATAAGGCCGAAGAGCTTATGACAAATATATTTTCGGCAATGAACCAAGCAATAAACTCTTCTCAGTTTATGTAATTTTTTCCTCATATATGTCTTAAAGTGTACTACACAGTTAAAAGTTCAAATAGGATGGTGAAAAGTAATTAATAAAGTTTCTTTTTTCAATTCATTGGATTAGAAACAACTGAAAAGTTTTCATACCATAAAAAGGGGTGTATCAGAACAGAGGAGTATAATGGAACAAAACTTCCTGAGAGTACAAACAATTCTCTACGCATGTGCGTTTGAGTATTTTTGGCACATATATTTTTATTTAATTTTTAGAAACTTAATAACTATGAGAACTTGGAGAAATTTACTTTTGTCATGCTGGCAAACTTACTCACTTATAAATAAGGCTGTGCGTTTTCATCTTCTCGCAAAACTTTGTACGTAAATGCAGACCTTTTTATATTTTGAACCTAAGAATATTATTTTTCAATCTAGTATATATCTAAACAACCAGAGTACCACATCAGAATTAAATAATTTGGAAAAATTGTTTCACAAAATTGAAGAATTCTTAATGATAATAAAGCTTAAAAATTTACGGTGTGTATTGAAACATTTTGGTCTATTGCTCCAATTCAAACTTTTTTAAAAGACAAAAAAAAAAGGACACACTTTGAAAAATCAAGATTCCAATCCCAGTTCTTTTAGTCTAAACAAGGACAAACATTTATTACTGCCTACAACTTCTGATGATTAACCAGATCTTAGAATGCCAGAAGATTCAAGATAAATAAGATTTTTCTCCCGGAAACCTCTTTGTAGTTAAAATTCATGGTAAAATGTCATACAGACTTTGCGCAGCAAAAGTCCTGTGCCTAGACAATGAATTTTATCTGGGAAGAGTTTACAAAAGAGCCCCCAAAACTTAGAGACTTCAAGAAACTAAAGATAGGACTGCGTGCCTCTCAGTAAAAACTCAAGCGAAGTTGCCATATTCGAATATCTGCTAGATTTAAGAACATAACTTTTGTGGACGACATCAGTGACTTTAATTTATATACTAAATCTTTGTTTTTCAATTCAAATGCGTTTTCTTAAAATTAATTTTAATCTTACATAGAAATTTTTTACTGATAATACGTTTACTAGTATAGAAAATAAATGCTTTATTTGCCAGTAGCTAACTGTTCTTATTCTCTCCTATCAATATTCTTGTTAAGCCTACTTAAAGTTAATTTGAAAAAAAGAAATGTAACATGTGTTACGATTTATCATTATCACCGGGGTGAATCGAAATACCTCTAAAAATAAGTACAGTCGAATCCGCTTAATGGAATAGCCATTTTGTCACGAAAAAAATATTCTAATAAGCGGGATATTCCATTATCCGGGATGAAAATAATGCTTTACAACTGTTTGGTACATTGAAAATGTATTATATTAAGCGGGATATTCTTTTAACTGATATTCTAATAAGCGGGCTCGACTATATAAATAAAAACTGCTTAACCTGTTTTGTTTTTGCTTGGAGTTACAAGGACAAACAAGATCGAAGTGTTTACCCAAAAAATCAAATTGAAATAATAGTAATAATAATAATATTTACATTTTTATGATCTAAGCTTAAAAATGTACCGATGCAACCCATTTTCCGGGTATGGAATTAAGTACCTTAAGAAGTGTTTCTAAACCAAACATAGAAAATATCGCATTTTTTTCCATTAACGTAAGAAAAAAAAAAAAGAAAAAAAAAAAAAAAAAAAAAGAAATTGAAATGTAATTGCATAATTTGAGAGAAAATAATTTGAAATAGTTTTACGAACGAAGGTAATAGTTTTTTAATATAATAGTTTATTATTAAATAATTTGAAAGCTCTTAGAAAATTATCATCTATAATCACGTAATATTTATTCATGAGTGGTTAGCAACACGAGTACATGAAGCGCGTCATCTCTATAAAGTTTTCTTCGGAACAACAATTTAAAAATAATTTAAACAATTACATTAAGTGATCGTGTGATTTTCATAAATTAAAAGGAGTTATGAACTAAGATAAAAAAAAAAAAAGAAAAAAAAATCATCAGAACACTTTCAAAATTCTACGCCTGAGGTGGGGAACCTTTTTGAAACTGGGGGCAACATTTAAATTATGCAATAACAAAGGTGGTCGAATACATTCATAACCATATAAAATCATCTAGTAACTAATTATTATAGTTTGGTATAGTTTTATCAACTTATTTCACTATGTAGAAGTAGTTTTAAAAGTAATTCGTTTTTAATTATTTAACATGAGTTACAATAAACAATCTTTTTGTATTAACAGAGGAGAAATAATTTGTTACAAGATTAATATATGATATATTTTAAACAACTACGTGTTTAAATGTCCCCTAAAATGAAACTAAGGAAGTATAAATAGTTTAAATATTTTATTTCGAGCATTTCAAATTTAATAAAAGACCGTCATATTTTGTTTTAGTGATTTTTTAAAATAGTTAAAAAAACTTATTCTTATTAGTCCGTTTTTTTCGATTTTAGAGTTATTAACTAATAAAATATTAGTAAATTGCAATAATGTGTAAATAGTTTAAAAATTCGATAAAAACTAGTGAAGCATTCGCTTTTTTTCTAGCATGAAAGTAGGGGAATGTGGGGCAAAGTGAAATAGTTAATTTAACTTATCTGTTTGAAAATGAACAAGTTGGAAATTTGTTTCCGAAATTTTTGTACATAAAGAAGGCATAATGTATTTTGTTTTACACAGTGTGTTGAAAGATTATTTTTCATTTTTGATAGTTATATAACACGTTTAAAAAAAAGTGGAAACTTTTCACCTCAAAAAACTATGAGGTAAAGTGAAAAATACAAAATTTTTGCTACGAAACATTTTCTATTTGATGATTTACAGTAATTTTCATCAAATGAATGCGTAAATAAACGAAGAAATAATTTATTAATGGTAAAATAGACGAATAAATAAATAAATAACTAAGTTAATTAATACACGAGAAAATGAGTATATAAAATGGAGAATGAATCACAAAATAAGTGAATGGATAAATAAATATGTGAATTAATAAGTAAAAGTATGTGAATGCATAAATGAATGAAGAAATACGTACGGGATTTGCTAAGGGTCATTCCATGTCAAGTGTCCCAAATTTCGAAAAAATGCCCACTCGACCCACTCCGATTTTGATGAAAATTATTTTGGATGTACATATAAGACTTGCATGAAACCATACCAAATTATAGCTCTATAAGCCTTATGGTTTAGCCAATAAAAATTATGGAAAAAAGGCCTCTTTTTCATGTCTTGAAAAAAAGACCAAATCGTCAAGTTTGTGCTTTTATTGCTCGCGACCTAAGACGATTATCAGGCTCAAATTTGGTGATTCTGATCACTGTTTAGGGTAAAATAGCCTACTTGTGTAACAAAAGCTTCATACACTGTAGATTTTTTGCAATTTGCTGCCAAAGTTGATAAAAAATCGTATTTTGGTAAATTTTGATCATACGTTATGAGCTTGTATCTGCTGAGAGAATGACTTTTTGAAGCCAATTCTTTCTTCGTTTATAGCCTGATAGTTCGTCCGAAAGGTGTGCAAGTAGCATCTCGATAGCTCAAATAACTGCTGAATTATGCGAGTTGAAGTTCCAGTTAAATTTCTTTTTTCTCAATTTTGTCTCAATTTCAAAGGGCAATATCTCAAAAGGGTCATCTTGGATTTTAATTTTCTTTACATCATTGGAAAGAACACACTTTTCTTAACTAAAAAACGTTATTTTTATTTTTGAGACAAACCAGTTTCAAAGGTTATTGCAGGTCAAAAATGTGTACGTCATTCAACGTGAAATCAAAGAAAAAGAAACATAGACCTCAAAAGTTGATGTCAATTTGTTCTATTAAAATTTACAGGAGCTATTGTATTTATGTTCTGATAGAAAAAACCTTTTTTAGATGTTTTTGAACTTTATTTTTTGTGTGCGCATCCGTAAAAACTCAAGAAATGGTAAAAAAAAAGTTTCGTTTTTAACAAAAATAATTATCTTCTTATCGCTGCTATAAGAGCTTGAGTCTTTTCCTATGTGTTATTTTTAAGCTCTTGAAACAGAATTTCGGATGATATGTCACTTGGCAAGGTGTCATTAATATTTTAAATTCATAAAAAGCATCGTTTCCTTTTTCAAAAAAAATAAAAAAAATAAAAATAATTAATAAATGAGATAAATAATAAATAAAACAGTTAATATGGTGTGTACGTGATAAAAAATATGTATAATAGGACTGCAGAGCCATTTTTCTAAAATGCGATAATGAAAGTTTTCGATAGAGTTGAATATTGCAATTATTTCCACCGTGTAAATAAATGATAACAATAGTAATTGAAAATATGATAAGTATTAATTGAAAATCCATTCATTATACTGCCGAGGATGTGTTTAGATATTCAGCCTATGATTGCAATTTGCCCATAAACAAAATTGATGAAAAATGGGAAAATGCTTTTTATGACCTTGAAACATTAATGACCTACAACCTTGCCAAGTGACATATCATCCGAAATTCTGTTTCAAGAGCTTAAAAATAACACATAGGAAAAGACTCAAGCTCTTATAGCAGCGATAAGAAGATAATTATTTTTGTTAAAAACGAAACTTTATTTTTTGCCATTTCTTGAGTTTTTACGGATGCGCACACAAAAACTAAAGTTCAAAAACATCTAAAAAAGGTTTTTTCTATCAGAACATAAGTACAATAGCTCCTGTAAATTTTAATAGAACAAATTGACATCAACTTTTGAGGTCTATGTCTCTTTTTCTTTGATTTCACGTTGAATGACGTACACATTTTTGACCTGCAATAACCCTTGAAACTGGTTTGTCTCAAAAATAAAAATAACGTTTTTTAGTTAAGAAAAGTGTGTTCTTTCCAATGATGTAAAGAAAATTAAAATCCAAGATGACCCTTTTGAGATATTGCCCTTTGAAATTGAGACAAAATTGAGAAAAAAGAAATTTAACTGGAATTTCAACTCGCATAATTCAGCAATTATTTGAGCTATCGAGATGCCACTTGCACACCTTTCGGACGAACTATCAGGCTATAAACGAGGAAAGAATTAGCTTCAGAAAGTCATTCTCTCAGCAGATACAAGCTGATAACGTATGATCAAAATTTACCAAAATACGATTTTTTACCAACTTTGGCAGCAAATTGCAAAAAATCTACAGTGTATGGAGCTTTTGTTACACAAGTAGGCTATTCTACCCTAAACAGTAATCAGAATCACCAAATTTGAGCCTGATAATCGTCTTAGGTCGCGAGCAATAAAAGCACAAACTTGACGATTTGGTCATTTTTTTCAAGACACGAAAAAGAGGCCTTTTTTCCATAATTTTTATTGGCTAAACCATAAGGCTTATAGAGCTATAATTTGGTATGGTTTCATGCAAGTCTTATATGTACATCCAAAAAAATTTTCATCAAAATCGGAGGGGGTCGAGTGGGGACGACTCGTACACTTGACATGAAATGACCCTAAGTAAATGAATAAGTACCCGAAATTAAGTAGTTCACTTTGCCCGAGTGCACTTGATTTAAATTCACATTGAATATTTAAAACCAAAACATGCGTAACATAAACTAAATAAGTACTTTACTGGACATCAGTAGATCTCAATTAATACTTGGAATGAAAATAACAAAAATTTTATTTTTTTTTATGACAAGAAATATTTTTGAAAAACCACGAATATTACAACAAAGGAATCAAATTTCAAAAATAACTTGTATAACTTTTTTTCGTTGATCTTTAGAGCTTTTTTATTTTTTGACAGAAATCAATTATATGTCTAGGAACTAAGTTGACGTGTTGTTAGATTGGTGCCGCTGCAAACTGGGAAAATATTTTACCAATTCACTTTGCCCCATATTCCATTCCTAATTGAATATTTGGATCTGACTTAAAATCACGAATCTTTTTTGACTCAGAAAACTCCGTTTGTAGTTCCGCAGGAGATTCAGGAATATTTAGGAAAAGTGATTCAAATATCAGTTTCACAGCAAGCCTGCGGGTGCTGGATGTCCTTCTCAAAACCTAAAAAGCTCCGAGTACATTCCTGTATTAAAAATTCCTGGATACCTGAGTAATCTTAGAATGTTTCATTTTACAAGTCATTTTTTAAGCCAACGACTGCCGATAGTTTGATATATATATATATATATATATATATATATATATATATATATATATATATATATATATATATATATATATATATATATATATAATATTAACTATTTCAAGAGTCAATTTTCATTAAGGCAACACGTGAAGCTCGTGAAGGCTGCGTACAGCCTTGGGGTCGCAGATTTAATATCTCTCTTTATGCCATTACATTTTCATAGCACGAACTGCATGAATTTATATTTATTAATGCGTGATTTAAATTTGCTGTAAAACATCCATTACCATTATTTAACCCATTAATGCCTAGCGTCCCTTTTTAGGGACGGTCCAAGAAAGAATTACCCCCAAATGTACATTTCAATAAAATAATAGTGTTCAATTAGTACCTTGGTATTGTTTCAATTCGTTATTAACAGATTGCAGCACATAACCATTGTAAAGTGTGTTCTGTAGCAGTTTTTACCTGTATCAAAAAGTTTTCAAAGTTATTCCCAGCTTCCCAGTTTATGTTAATTGCTGATTTTATTTCTTCTTATAAAATGTCTATTTAAATATTATA
>JAXGGA010007156.1:0-64622 GCA_038373865.1 Uloborus plumipes
AGATAAGGCTTGGGCGAATTATGGGTAGAACCAATGTTTCATATCCCTCTCCCTCTAAAAACGTGATGTTCGTCACATAACTTTAGTATATCATTGTTAAAAACCCGCATATTGCATGTACATAGTTCACAGTGAATGTACTAGCTTTTATAGCTTTATATCACAGTAATATAGCCAATAACCATTTTTGCCATATTTCAAATGTATTAAGTAATTTTTTTTCTCACAGCTGTTTGCGTAAATGAAAATTTCGAAGACGTTGTTGTGAGAAAACTAAGAAGGAAAAAATCATTTCATTAAAAGTAGTGCATTTGCGTTCATTAAATGTCTTCTAGTTTTCTAGATAATTCATCGACTTAAATTTTTTTTCCAGACTTAGAAAAAAGAATATTAGGACTATCTAAATGTCTCAAAAAAGATTAAAAAAAAAAAAAAATAGGGTGGTCGCCTACATGTTTTAAACATCAAAATACTTAATTTCCAGATTTTTCGTTCAATTCCTGAAAGTGGAAAACCAATTCCAAAAACCCGAAGATTAAAAAAAAAGAGATTGGTCGAAGGAAAAAAACTATAAGAGTAAAACAAGTCGGGGGGGGGGGGGATTGCAAGGCTTTGTTTGGGCCTCTCTGAAGTGAAACCTTATAATTTTAGCTAATGATTAAAGCAGTTTTAGAAATTTAAGGCTCTTGAAAAGTGGGGCCTGTTTAAGCAATTATGCCCTGAGAGTGCAATTTGCAAATGCGATAATCTAAGAGTTAGAGAAGTTTTACAAGAATAAAAAAAGAAAAAACCCGGAAAACTTTTGTCTGTTCTATTTCATGACAAAGGTGGGGGGGGGGGGGTACTGGCATCATATTTATTTTCCAAGATACAAGTCAGTCATCTTATTAATATTCAGCTATAAAAAAGTAGTTTTATTGAGAAACAAAAAAGGAAGATTTTGTTTTTAAAACCAAGTGTGGTTTTTTGGAATTCTTACCTCCTTGAACTGAATCTCAGGTATATAAATTAGATTTAAAAATAGAAGTTTTCATATTACTGTATGATTGTCGAGTACAGATTGTGGCAACGAAGAATGAATTTCTTTGCCTGAAGAATGTATCTATTAGCCTACTTTTTTTTTTATATGGAAAGTTTCTCACCTCCAGGATAGTCCTTTTCAATATCATTTTCACGAAGATCAAAATTAATATTAGAGGTGAGATATATTATGGGACATGTGTATAATTTCAGACGTTCTATCAATATTAATTTCAGGCTTTCTACCAAAATTTGAAATTACCAGCATATTTATACTGTTAAATTTAATTGTTTGGGAATACATCGATATTATAAATACATGTTTTAAAAACAAACTTAAAAATTTTTAATTGAATGACTAAAATTTAATCAAGAGAGTTTAATTAAATTTTTATTCACTATGTTTCTAAGATGTTTAAATATTAAAAATTTATTTTATTGCAGCAATTATTATTATTTTTTATTATATCACCTACGTAAGTTAATGCTCACCTACGTGAACAAAGTTATTTTTGTCTTTTTATCAGTGAATAAAATAATTAGAATTCATTTAGGCCATTGATTATGGTTTCTTCTATTAGGTAACAGTTTCATGTAAAATTGAAAGAAAAGAAAGATTTTAAAAAAAAGGTTTTTGATGCTGAAAAATATTTTTTCTCAAAAGTTACACACCTTGGAGAATAACCAAATTCTACAAATACGACTAGTATTACGCCCAAAATAAATTTCTGGATACCCCACTGTTAGTAATAATACTTTTCTATTGCATGGCTGTTATTGAAAAGTGAAAAGTGAAATATTGTTTGTTATGAAATGAGCGGTATTCAATTTCAATGTAGTCCTCGTAAAATCTAGAGTCTAGATAATCTGTTTGATAAAAGCGTTTTTTAACGATTAAGCAATATTTAAGCGATAAAAGCAATTGTAGGCGAAAACTGAAGTGGCTTTGATGTTACAAAACAATAAAAATTAGTTCATTATTCATCATTTTACTTTCAATGTTATGTGTAATAATTTCATTATAATCGCTTTTTATTTACACTTTTTTATGATTCACGATGCTAATTACTAATATGAAAAAAAACATACCACACAAAATGGCTGAAACAAGCAAATTCAAGCTATTCTGTTTAAACCGAAATGACGAAAAAAAAAGAAAAATGTTTTGTGCTTTGGCGACTTTAAATTCAGCCTAATTGCAACCCTTCACGTACTTCCTTTCACTTGTAGGGAACTTTCTGTTCTAGCAGGAGAGAGAAAAATCCCCTTGTCCAGTGCATTAACCGCCCACTGCATTCATTGGGAAAAATCGCCCAGATTGATTGACAGGAGAACCTACCTACAATAGGATTAAAAGTTGAACTATAGATCAAAGCGGGTGAACGAGGGACACTATCCCCAGTAACCCCTCGTTATATCGCGCTTTTCGGGGGACAAGAAAAAAGCGCGATATATCCGAAAGCGCGATATAACCGAAGTCATTAAAAATAGTTTTCTATCCAGCATGCAAGAAAATTATACGCGTGCACATACATAAAAATTCATTTATTCGAGCATTAGATTTTTTTTTTCAGTCAAAAGTAACAAAAAATATAACTTACTGCAGTTGTTGTTACAATGTGCAGGTCTTAAAAAATATGTATACAGACACAAAATTAACCTATTGTTTTGGTGAAATAAGAATCCATAACCGTTTGCCAGGATGTTTGGGTGACAGGAATTTGCTGCTCCTTTTCAGCGAATTCAGAAGAATAGAAGAACCTTCGTTTTGCTCATTGATGATAAAATAAATGAGAAAGAGACCTTTTCTGAGCACCTTAGGTATTTTCTCAAAAATGGTTTCGAACTAAAAGTTTTTTTTTTTTTTTTTGGAGACAAAAGAAAAGAGCGATATATCCGAATGAGCGATATAACGAGGGGCTACTAGTTTGTAGTAGGGCTGCAAAACATCGATGTCGATGTTTTGGAAACATCGATGATTTTGGAAGAGCATCGATATTTTTACCATCAATGTTTGAGGGTCGATGTTTTTCCAACATCGATGTTTTGGGTTTGATGTTGCTTTCGATGTCGATGTTTTATAATCCAGCAAAGAAAGCCAAAGAAAAATATACGATAAGCATACTCATTAAAAAGTTTTCATGTTTAATCAAAAGTTGCAATATTAACCTCATTTGGGAAAAAATTCTATAATTATTAGCAATGTTTTGTTTTCGATGTTTCTGAAACATCTCAAATTTGCTTTCACTTTTTTTTTACCTTTTAATTGTTGTTGTTTCGCATTCAGTGTTTTTTTTTTTTTTTTTCGATGTCCTTTTTACATTTCAACAAAAAATAATAAAAATATGCGATAAAATAGATTCATATTTCTCTAACCACTAGTTGCAATTAAAGTTTTTTTTTAATAACTAGCGATGATTTACAGTCAATGATTTTTAAACATCGTTGTTTTGCATTTAATTTTTTTTTCGATGATGTTTTACATTTCAGCAAAAAAAAAAAAAGTTTTATAAAAATATGCGACAAAAAAAGTTATACAGTTAATCAACAGTTGCAGTATATATCTCGCTGAAAAAAGTTTTCTTAACTGACATCGTTATCTTACGGTTAATGTTTTTCCAGGAGACAAAAGATGTATCTAATTGAGTGATATAAAGAGGCGCTTGTAATGGGGAGTAACTGATTAATAACTACATTAAAATATGTAAGAAATTGAAGAAAAACTGATCGATGTTTTGAAACATCGATGTTGGAAAACATCGATGTTTTTTTGTCGATGTATCAATACCATCGATGTCCTTATTTTCCAACATCGATGTCTTAAAACATCGATGTTTTGCCTTCGATGTCGCACCCCTAGTTTGTAGTGTAGCGCACTACTTTTTAAAAAAGTAGAGTAGTGAGTAGCGCGATACAAAAAAAAAAGTAGTTTGTAGCGTTTTCTGGAAACTACTTTTAAACTAAAAAAATAAATAAGTAAATGAAAAAAATTCATTAAAAAAAGAGAACGAAGAAAAGGTTTAATTGACTCTGACTGGTTCACGAGCACAGCAGCGGACGCAATGAGAAATAAGAACCATAAAAATATGAGCTGATCCCTAGATACATCATTTTGACGAAATGCATTCTGTCTGTTTGATGTCATTGCTTTATTTGCGTCATAATTTTTATATTCCTTCAAATAGTTTTCATGTTCCTAAATATTCCCTGTCAAGAAATTAATTTTAAAAAAAATGAAGGTTGAATTCTTTCAATCTTTCAACTTTTGAATCCTTTCTTGTGGCGAATATTCGTAAAAATTGTAAAAAAAATCTAAAAAGGACAAATTTTAGCAAAAAAAAAAAGGAACAAAAAGGAAAAGTAACAAATAAATTCAAAGACAATTCCTAGTTCTATTCCATATTCAAATGAGTTAATTTATTAATGTAAACCACTTTTCGAATTTTTTCGGTCAATCCTCAAACGGTGTATGCTTTTTATTTATTTATTTTTTAAAAAGTAGCGAAGTAGCGACTACAATTCAAAAGTAGTTTGTAGTCGCTACATTTAAAAAAAAGTAGTTATAGTTGTAGTTAACTACATTTATAACAAAGCAGTTGCAGTTGTAGTTCGCTACAAAAGAAATGTAGTTTTTTCCAACCAATGCACAGCACAAGACTCCACGATCGGTTTCTCAACGCAAGCTATGGTGCTGCCATCTCTTAGCGTGTTTTTATTAAAATGAAAAAGTGCATACAAGTCATTCTTTTATTACACAGGCCAACGATGAAAAAACTTTTTTAATGAAAATACCTTATTCTTATGTTGTTTAGGTTGCTGAATCCAAATATGATGCTTAAAAAGTTGTATCACCCACCATTTATTCACATTTTATAGTTACATTCATGAAATAAAGAAACATTTTTAGAATTTAACAGCTTTTTCATAGTTAAGATAACATGAAAAAATAGGTCTAATGAACAAAGATGATGTTGGCAGCACTGCTGAAACACATGCTACAACATGATGGGGGATTACTGTTGGTCACTTCACCGGGAAGTTCAGCAAGTTATTCATCGCAGGAAAAGCTACACAAGAAGCTTCAAGGAAAAAAGGGAAAGAAAATATAAAGCAATTCCAGTTGACAAGTGAACCTTGTATCATCACATAAAATTACTATTCCAAGTATTTTACTGTAAATACAAACCATTTTTACGATTCTACAGTGTTTCATTGATTTCCCTATATACTGTAAATGGGTATTAGACTATATAATAAAATACATTTTGCTTGGAAACTAAGGGTGATACATAAAAACTACAAGCAGATTTGGATTCAGCACATAAAAATCTATCAAGATCAGCTATTAAAATTTAAAAAGTTTTCAAAAAGGTTTTTTTTGTTGGCCTGTGTTATTGCTATTAAATTTTTTTAAACTAAAAAACTTAGCATTACTTTAGTAGCTTAAAACAAGCATTTTTTTCTATTTTAATTTTTACTCTGAAATTAATATTGCAGCAATTACAAACTCTTTCCGTTTGAGTAATAAAAAGAAAAAGGTCTCTTTTAATAAAAAAAAATTAAGAAATGCAACTGTTGCTTTAAATTATTTCCAAGTTTCGTTTCGATGACAAACAATTTTGCCAATATTCATGCAAACAGTTATGTTTTTCCACCTCTCCTATATATATATTTTTTTTATTAAAGGGAACAGACTTCAATACCTTAATTAAGAATTAATTTTGCGTACAAGCATTTTTGTGAAGGAAATGAGTTCATTTTTCACTGATTAGTCACAAAAAAAAGATTGATTTCGTGGGAAATTATTTTATAAATCTAATTTTAAGTTTAAAAGTAATTGAAAAGAAATTTAACGTTGAGAATAAAATCCAAATTATATTATTATCATTATTATATTTTTAGAATATTAATTACAAAACTTGTATATGAGCAAAATAAGAAAGGAGTATGTTTGAATTTCACTTTTAAGCAAAACAGACTGACGATTTATGTACCACAGTATTTTAATAAAAATAAATAAATAACTAAATAAAATCAACAATAACAGGTCCATCATTTAGGGGAGGGGGGATCAAATGCCCTCTCCTGAATTCGGGAAATTGTATTTACATGTAAGTGGGCATACTTTTTGACGGCCTGAAAATAAATAAATAACAATAACAATTGCGCATAGCCTTAAGGGTGATGGTGCACCCTTCCACAAAACAAAAGCCTCCAAACCCAGAGGCAACACGGATCCAGAAAGTTTTTAAGGAGGGTTCAAGTTTTAGAGGTAGGTGTTATTTATACCTTATCAGTTAAGTGGGAGGAAAATGAAGCATGGAAAATTTAAACCTGCTTTAAAATACAATACAATACAGGACAGCGAGTAATATTTTTACAATATGTTAACTGTTTATTTATTTTGGTAAAAGTTTATTATCAGATATCAGAAAAAATATAAATTAGCAATTTATAAATTATCTACATTCAATTTACATTATAATTATAAAATTCTCAAACTAAATAAAATTCAACATTTTATGCATAATGCTTTGAATAAAACTTATGTTTGTGAATGAAAGCAAGACTAGTAATTGCTGTACAACTAATGAAATGTGTTTTTTATCGCAGGGAGGGGGTCAGCTGAACCCTTAGACTGCCCCCTGAATCCGTCCTTGTCCAACCCCCCAATGTGATCAAAAGTCATCTTGAATTAAACCCATCTAAAATGTTCAATTACACAATTTGTTCCAGTCTTTCACCTTATTGGCACCCCTGATAACAACAGCAGCTGCAAAAAGTCGGCAATTTTTGTGCTTTTAAACGCTGAAACTAATTAATTTGAAATTGGATGTTTTGAACCAGCATTTGATTTCTACCACAGCATAATAAGTGCAGGAGTATACTGTACTCAATCGAACCCATTTTTAAGATTTTCCACACGGGTTGGGGGGGGGGGATTACAGGTTTCACCATTGATGTTTTTAGGGAGCTAAATTTGAGATTGGTTTTGATCGAATTTTTTTCGGGGGGGGGGGGGATATTTCGCAGCGCTTGAAGATTGAGGGGGAGGGGTAAGGATTGATTTTTTCACGTGTAAATAACCTGAATATGAATTCTGCCTTATCAGAAAAAATTCACAGAAAAGAAGTGAGCTCCAGCGTTAAAAGTACGTTTTTTTTTTTTAAAGACATAAAGATTTACCACTGTGGCTGTGCTATTTATACATTAAAGAAGAATATTTTAAAATTCATATTTTGAGAAACCAAAGAAGAATGTTTAAAGTCGCTGTATTTTTCAGCTTGAAAACCTAAGAAAAAAAAAATTCTTACGGAAAACCGACTATATAGTGCTGCATATGACAAATGGGTACCGTTATTAATACAAGAAAGTCAAAAGAATGCTTTGAAAAAGCGAGCGGCATTATTGATTCTAAAAGTTTGAAAAAAAAATTAATTCGTAGAAAATAGACAAAAAAGCGTCAAAATGGAGTAATGGTTTTTTCAATTGATGTTAGAAAGTTAAACATGTCAAATGGATATTACACTAAATTTTCAAAATAAAATTGACCCGGACGTGATTTGAACACGCAACCTTCTGATCTGGAGTCAGACGCGCTACCGTTGCGCCACCGAGTCATGCCATTCATGAAAATTTGTTTAAAGAAAACAGTAGTCTTGATAACTTACTGAGAACTCGTTATTATTTGTAATTGTAAATTTAATGAGAACAAATTTGTTTTTAAGTGTTCCGTTTCCATGCTTCTGATTCCCAAAATAAAAATGAATGGATTAACTATTTTGACAAGATCCGTAATTTCACGAGTCAAAGAAAATTGCTATAATAAATTTCTGAAACGTAATAATTAGTGAGATTAGATAAGAGTAAATTAATCTTCAGTGGGGGGAGGGGGGGCAACGTAGTATGTTGAACTGCATTCAAATGTAACAGGTTAAAAAAAACGTCGTGTAAACCAGCTTTTAACTTGAAATTATCGTGGGAATGCTAGCGGAAATTTCCAATTTTACCACATAGATTGATATACGTTGCAAAATCACAAACTAATATAAAAGGGAAAAAAAGAAATTTTAAAGGATAATTATTTGGTGGAACAAAATAAAATCTCACGTTGTGAGTAGTTTGTACGAAAGAAATATGGAAATCCAAAATTCACTGGATGGGTAGAGTTAACTAGTTTACTTTATGCACGTTGGTGAAGAACAACAATTTTGTGCATTCGACCACCATCGACAGAAAAACTAACAAAAAAAATCTTGTTAAGATATGAAAAAAAAAACACTTTTAAAAATAAAAACAACAAAATAACTATGAAATATGGTTGTTATATAATCACTTTGTATTTGTACCATTTTGTTTCTTCAGGTATTCGAGCCCGGATAGCTCAGTCGGTAGAGCGTTAGGCTTTTAACCTAACGGTCCAGGGTTCGAGTCCCTGTTCGGGCGGATAAACTTTTTAATGAATTTTTTGCCAGTCAGATTGCAAAACAAAAAACCGAAAATTTCCATGAAATAAAAGGTTTGTTTCAAAGTTTTTTGTCGTGTTTTTTGAGGCGATGACCCTTTATTTTACATTTCCTCTCTCTGTGAATTGCATTTGATGTGACAAAATGAACTTGAAAAATAACAATTCAAAAGGTTAGTAAAAATAAAAAAAAAAAATTAGGAAAAACCCACTGATGTACAGATAGGTCAGAGGGAAACGAAATGTTCAAACTTCAAATAAATTGTTGAATAAATAAATTTGAGGGGGAAAAATTTACTCCCATATATACAGAACATAGCATTAAATAAGCAGAAATTTAGCAAAACGTAAATGGACACAAGAAAAAAAAAAACTGTAGATGAACACCAAAGATTCATTTGTACAAAGACGAAGATAACACAGAATTTAGAATATAATAAATAAATTAAAAAAAAAATGAACTGCATAAACGAATGAATTGGCAAGAGGAAAAATATGGAACAAAAAAAATGGCACAAATGGCAAAAGTTAACACAAACATACAAATATACTACTATGAGATACTATGGAGAAAACGGAAATTAATTTTTTTTATCTGTTAAGTTTTTTTTTTTTTTTTTGCATTAGGAAAAAATGCCCCTTGTAACTCCCCGAAACACATGTCAAATTTACTTTTCATTAATTCAGCCGGGCTCTTTTAATTTTCATCAGTGAAAATTTGTCACTTGTTGGTAGTTATTTTATTTGTATAGCTCGTGCATTGACTAGCCAGCAAATTAAGTCTGGTATTAAAAACGAAAATATAGAAAGAAATTAAAAAAAGAAATAAAAGAAAAAGTAAAGAGGGAAAAAAAGAAAAAAACAGGAAGTATTGTACCATAGGTTAATAATTATTAAAACTTCACTTTTAACAACATTTCAAAATACGGAATAAATATTATACTCTATAGCAGTGGTTCTCAACATTTTTACAGCTACCGCCCCCTTTAGGATTGAAAATTCTTTCAACGCCCCCTTAGAGAACGGGCATAAAACTTGAAGTTTAAGCAGTTTTCTTGACCGGTTTAATTTTACAATTTTGCCCAAACAGATTGTTGGAAAATGACAATAGAGCAGAAAAACTTATGATTAATGGGGTTTTTTTAATGATTTTTTTTTTAAACCGAGCATTTTAGTTTTCCTCTGAAAAGCTAGAAATTAAATGAGTTAACGATTTTTAAGGCAAATGAGAACAACACGGTTTGAAATAAAAATGCACTGTTTTTAGCATTTTTGTTAGAAAACCAAAATATTTTGAAAAATACACAACGTTCAAATAGTTCCTTGACCAGTCCGATTCCAAACAATGTGCACAGTGTTGTTCTTATATACTTGCAACTAGAGATGGAACGAAGCTTCGGCTGAGCCGAAGCTTCGGCCATTTTGCCGAAGCTTCGGTCTGGCCGAAGCATGAGTTGTGATTCGGCCGCTTCGGCCTGAAATTTATGCAGCAAATTTTCTGTTACAATTATTATTATATAAGATAGTCTTTTCAACTCAAAATTCTTCCTCATGATAAAGCATAATAGAAATTTATATTCAATTAAAAATATGTGCGTATTGAACATTTAAAGCCAGAATGCATTCAATAATTAATAAAATATTTATTAACAATATGTTCGTTTAAATATTACATTTCGTTATATTTGTTCAAAAAAACTTTTAAAATAAAAGCTATATAAATATACTGCATTGAGTATTTTTCAATGATTTCTAGCTTTGAAACTTTGAACAATGGTAATGGTTCTTATGTGTACAAGGGAAGATGTGCAACTATTATGCATCCTGAATTACTTTCTTTTAAAATTTTATATTTTTTGAAATTTATAGGTACACAATTTCAGTTTTTTTTAAAGAGATGCATTAATCTATCAACATATATTAACTTATTATGTATTTCATTGATCAATATTCTAAACAACAAAATCAGGATATAGTAAAACAAATAAGTAACAGTTAATACATAACTTAAAGCTCTACATCTTATTTATTCATTTTTGTATAAATCAAAATATGAGGAAGGGGTCCAGTCCATTAGTAGCACACATCCACCCAAGATCCGCATTTTAAGTATTTATAATTAAAAAAGAATAAATTCTGATTAGTTGATTAACTTTGAAAAAGATTCATCATTTATTCTTGAATTAATAGAATAATACCTGCTCATTTGTCACACAACTTAGAATTATGATGCAAAAAAAAAACAATGTCTCAGCATTTTTAGGCAGAATCCTGCTTCTTTTCTTCTCGTATGCATTACCAGCTTCGGAAAATGTTCTTTCACTGTATACACTGCTACCTGGAGCAGATAAGTAGCGTTTGGCCAATTCTGATAATCCTGGAAAAATTGTCTTATTTTCCATCCACCAATAAAGTGGGCAATTTTTCCTATTTAAGAGTGGCTTGTTCATGTACAGTTCTAGCTCTTTTTCTTTAGGCAACGAAAGTTCTATTACTTGTGATTCATTGCTTGTAATTTCCAAAACTCAACCTTGAAATGAATAGTTTCTTTGAACTTGTGACATTATTAAATAATCCTCTTAAAATAAATACCAAATGAAAGCCAAGTAAGAAAGAATCTTTGATACTATTTTTTCGAATTCACCAAAAACTGAAGCATTTTGCATTAAGAATATTAAGATATTTATGATATATAACACAACGTAAATAGTAGTAGATTGGGTAGTTCTATGGTATAATACGTGATCATATCAGTTGTTTTATTATAAAACATCAACTGAACTGCAGACTGAGCTTTTCATGTTCTAAGTAGAGCTTCCTACTACTAATTTGAAATACAAAAATTGTAATGTCGTCTTTTCTTGTACTAGCAGTACAAAGCAAAACAAAACAAGAAAACTTTTAATTAGTGAAATTAATTTAAGAATGACTCAGTAAGCTGAAAATGTTGCGTAATACTAAGAACATTAAAATAAAAACAACCAAAATAAAAATAAACTGTAATTAATGAAATCAATTTAAGAATGCCACAGTAAGCTGAAAATATTGTGTAACGCTAAGAATTAAGAATATTAAAACATATGGAGAAAAGTATAAAACTCTACGCATTTATTATGCATTTAATCCAAAAACTTCAATATGTGCGCCAGCCGAAGCTTCGGCCGAAGATTCGGCCATTAGTTGGCCGAAGCTTCGGTATTCGGCGCTTCGGCCAAATGCCGCTTCGTTCCATCTCTACTTGCAACTATGCAATATACAACATCCTCTATTTTAAACGTACGGATGTAAGATTTTACTGTGAAAGGGCAAACCGAAAGCCAGACCTTCTAAGTTTCTCAGGAGCAACAAAGACTTAAAACTTTGACCCATACCTGTCACCTCTAAAGATAATAAATCAAGTTTTAATTTAGAAAAAAAACTGAAATAAGTTGAATTTACAAATTTCATGCTAGTTTAATTTCAAAGAATTTCCTTTTGAGTAATTCATTGCTGTGAAGATTAAATACGATAACAAAAGTTTTAAGTATACCTTTGGCGATATCAGAGTAAATATTGCGGTGACATATTGGGAGTATCCCCCAAATTTGATTTGAAAACAAAATCTTAAAAATGCAGTTTCTTTAATCTTAGGTTTCGTTGTGTTAAGACTTAAGTTCAGATTCCGCCCCAGGCGAAATATTTAAATTTGGTGTAATTTTAGGCAATTCATGGTAACGTTAAACTAGGGAGAAAGAGGTCCCTCATAATGATTTTTCAAAATTGAAGTTATTTTGAGTCAGAGCTATTTTTAGTGTTCTCTGAAATGGAAGTATAAAAATCGCAAATTTAAACTTTTTTTTTGTTGAAGTTACTGAATGGTAAAGGTTCGGGAGTTTACTCCGGAATTTTTTTCACATTGAACTCCGAAGAATACTATTGTTAGTTACCTTTGGTGTTACTAGAGGGATGCTCTAACGGCAGAAAAAGTCTGTCAAGTCAATTGGCTCTCATCTAGATATTTTTAGAAACTGACCTCGTAAAAACGCAATTTTCGGCTCTGTTTGGTTACGATTGGAGAAGAGGCTGGTAGTTCGAGATTCCTTCCCTTCCTCGAAAAGTTTTCAAATGGACATCAATAACTCATTTTTTGGCTATTTTAGGTAGTTACACTATGGAAGGGGGCACCCACACCTCCGAAACCTTTTTTGAAATTCAAGTACTATTGGCAAATTTTAGGCTATCCTTCAAGACATTCGAAGAAAGATCAGGGTTCGGGAGATAACTCCGGAAAATAAAAGTTAAAGCTATCCTGTGGTAATATAAAAGCAGAAGATTTGCTGCTGCCTCCGCCCTAAACATGTCCTCACAAGCACATTTCAAAATATACTCACCGCCCCCTTACCGCCCAAAATATGTCCATCGCCCCCCTGCCGCCCAAAATGTGTTCACCGCCCCTCGCCATCTTCCCAGCGCCCACCGGGGGGCGGTATCGCCCCCGTTGAGAACCACTGCTCTATAGCACACCAGTGTTAATACATATTTTTCTGGCATCCGTAGTGGCAAAAATTGAAGAAAAAGAAAAAGAAAAGCTAAATATAGAAAGAGTTTTAAAGCTACTAAAAAAATTAAATGAGTAGATTGCAAAATTATTTTCGCATGAAATATTTCAAATAAATTATTATATTAGAAAAATAAATAAATAAAATAAGACGTAATAAATGATACATGTGAAAATACCAGTGTTTCTAACCCAAGATGAAAAAATTCCAGATTTTAGATAAAATATTAAAATTATGTGATCAAAATAAAAATATCATTCAAAATTAAATCATATCATTAACTGCCCTCCCCCTCCCAATTATAAAAAAAGAAAAAAAATGGAAAAGAAAAAGGTACTACGCTTAAAAATACAAGATATGAACCCTAGAAAACTGGATTTCACTACAATTTTGGTGCTTTGATGTGTCACCATGATACACTAGGTGGCCAAAAGTATCCGGACACTTTCAAAAATTTACATTTTTAGATATAACTCGAGAAATAAGTGATCAATTGTTCTTCAACTTTAGTCATACAAAATATATTCTTCACCGAACATTTCCAAGTTGAAATTAAATTACCCTTGCATTTGGGGGACGATAAGAAGGGGGGGTCGAAAGAAAAACCGCTTTTTGACGATAACTCTTTGAAAATAGCTCGGAATAAGCTATGCATTTCAGTAATTAATTAGCATACTATGTATAATTACTGTACAAATTCAAATGAACGTACCACTCTTACTTCCGAAGATATGAAACATTTTTTAAAAAACGGCAATTTTATTTGAAGGGTTTTTGCTCATAACACGCAGAGTTTTTGATCTAACCTTATCAAAACTTCAGGAAAGATGACAAAATACAAGAGAAAGAACATACTAAAACGGTTTTTAAAAATATTAAAAATCCGATGAGATATGAACGTTAAAAGGAAATAATTTTGCACGGCGCATGCGCGAAAGACAGAAATTTATAACTACAAAAATATTGTAGCCTGGTGTATACTGCATCTTATAAAAAAAGTTCCAGTTGAATATCGTAAAAATTGAAAAAGATATCAGCGATCTAGTGAGCTATAATTCATTCATTTGCAGTCAATTCATAAATGGAGAGGGGGTAATCACAAATAAGTGTGGGGACAATCGAGCATATTTTTCAATGTTAAATTGTATACTGTTTTAAAATTTATATTTGGCATAGAAGTCACATTTCGCCCATTCGGCCAAAAAGACCTTATAAGTAGGTGGCCAAAAGTATCCGGAGACCCCCTGAAACGTTGGTTTTGAACGATGACGAAATAACCTTTATTTTAAAAATAGCTCTTTGTGGGGGACAGACCCTCACTATGTATGTATTGTCTGCGAATGAATGAAATACAGTTCACTAGATCGCTGATATCTTTTTCAATTTTCATGATATTCAACTGGAACTTTTTTTATAAGATGCAGTATATACCAGACTACAATATTTTTGTAGTTATAAATTTCTGTCGTTCGCGCATGCGCCGTGAAATTTTTTTTCCTTTTAACGTTCATATCTCATCAGATTTTTAATATTTTTAAAAACCGTTTTAGTATGTTCTTTCTCTTGTATTTTGTCATCTTTCCTGAAGTTTTGATAAGGTTTGATCAAAAACTCTGCGTGTTATGAGCAAAAACCCTTCAAATAAAATTGCCGTTTTTTTAAAAAATGTTTCATATCTTCGGAAGTAAGGGTGGTGCGTTCATTTGAATTTGTATAGTAATTATACATAGTATGCTAATTAATTACTGAAATTCATAGCTTATTCCGAGCTATTTTCAAAGAGTTATGGTCAAAAAGCGGTTATTCTTTCTACCCCCCTTCTTATCGTCCCCCAAATGCAAGGGTAATTTAATTTCAACTTGGAAATGTTCGGTGAAGCCTATATTTTGTATGACTAAAGTTAAAGAACAATTGATCACTTATTTCTCCAGCTATATGTAAAAATGTGAATTTTTGAAAGTGTCCGGATACTTTTGGCCACCTAGTGTATCAGCACTGCTATAAATACAGCGGCCACCTCTTATATGAATAACATTTGTTTCAAACAGTTTTGATTCAATAAAGCGGTTAATTCAATAAAGCTCGAGAAAAACTATAAAAAAATATTAATAACGAATTACTTTGCCAATAATCCTTCAAAAACTTTTAACTTATTTATGCCCAAGTTTTTTTTAACAATTTTTTTCCACTTTTATCTGCTTAAAACTCTGACATGGTTTACATACATTTTAGGCTTAAAATAGTTCGCCGTTGCCCTATTTATTAAGTTATTTAGCGTCCTGTTTAAGGGATATTTTGCAGATATGTGAGCAAAGTACGACCTTACTTGACTTGACTTTTGCAAAGTAGCATTACAGAAGGCATCTCTGATCAATTTTAAGCAAATCATTTTAAAATAGTTTAATTTTATCAAACATAAGTTCGCAAAAAAAAAAAAAAACCTTACTTTCTGTGGCTACCCATGCTAGATCTGTGCTTGACTGATTTGTCTGAAAATAGCTGTCAGTAAATAAACTCTGATGTCCAAATAGTGGCTCTAACTGGTTTTCCAGTAAATAAACTCTGATGTCCAAATAGTGGCTCTAACTGGTTTTCTCAAGAAGAAGGACTTTAACTTGTGAAAAACAGCTTTAGTAAAAGGATGTACCCATTACAGGATTTTTAGGCAGTAACAAGCGTCCCGTTTTTAGGCTACTGGGCATAAATGGGTTAATTCGTCCGATCACAGAAATTCCACAAATCCTCATCTCTAATAAATCTTGCTTGAGTTTGGGCAGGGCTGTCGTAAATGCACCAGTTTCCCAAAGCCGGGGGGGGGGGGTGGCAATTGAGCCCCCTCTGCCCACCCAAATGAGTTTTGGAGTGATTATCATTAGATAAAATTCAGAATTGAAGTGCTTGGGAGATGAGGGGGTTATGTGACAAAACAGAAAATGCGAGTAATTAAAATTCAAAGTTTGATTGTTGCAGTTTTCTTGTTTTCTGGTTTTGTCGTTAGTGCGTGTATACAATTGGTCTATTGACACATCTACTGTTTGATGCGCCAAGTTTTATTTGCTTACCTGTATCCATTGATTACCATTCTCCATCAGAGTGTTCATTTTTCAAAAATGTAACATAGCGAATTCATCCTCCAAGCCCGTCAATTTACAGCCCGTCCAATCCAAGCCCGTCAATTGAGATACATTTTTAAGAATGTACCCAGTAGCGTACATAGACTAAGGTGCGCTCCCCAGCAAGATTTGTAAGTGCGCCTCCCACCCTCTATTAAAATGTAAAAAATATTTTCCCCGTGTAACCTTTAGTGCTATTTTTCTGGATCGGGCGCCTTCAAACCTCTTGCGCCCCCCCGCGCCGCGGGGGTTGCGGGGGCGCTATGTACGCCACTGAATGTACCGAATGTACCCTAAGGTTCTGTACTGAGGAGAACTGTCATTTAGTGGTTTGTGGGAGGAGTAAAATGTCCTTCTCCCCCAGTTTTGAAAAATTATTTTTCTCACTTATAAGCAGTGGTCGGAAGCGCGCTACAAGTAGCGAAACTACTGTAGTAGCTACATTTTTTAGTAGTTTGTGGTGTAGCGCACTACTTTTTAAAAAATGTAGAGTAGTGAGTAGCGCGATACAAAAAGATAGTAGTTTGTAGCGATTTCTGGAAATTACTTTTAAATTAAAAAAATTAACAAATAAATGAGAAAATTTTTTTAAAAAAGAGAAGAAAGGTTTAATTGACTCTGACTGGTGCAAATCTTGCTCGAGTACAGCAACGGAAGCAATGAGAAATAGGAACCATAAAAATATGAGCGAATTCCCTTAGATACATCATTTGGACGAAATGCTATCTGTTTGATGTCTTTGGTTTATTTGGTATCATAACTTTTAATACTTCTTGAAATAATTTTCATGTTCCTGAATATTCCCTGGCAAGAAATTAAAAAAAAAAGAAAAAATTTACGGTTGAAAATTTTTCAATTTTTCAACTTTTGAATCATTTCTTGTGGCGAATATTCGTGAGAATTGTAAAAAAACTAAAACGGACAAATTTTAGCAAAAAGAAAAACAAAAAGGAACAAAAAGGAAAAGTAACAAATGAATTCAAAGACAATTCCTAGTTCTATTCCATATTCAAATGAGTTAATTTATTAATGTAAACCACTTTTCGAATTTTTCGGGTCAATCCGCAAACGGTGCATGCTTTTTATCGATTTATTTTTTTTTAAAGTAGCGACTACAATTCAAAAGCAGTTTGTAGTAACTACATTAAAAAGAAGTAGTTGTTGTACATTTGTAACAAAGTAGTTGTAGTTGTAGTTCGCTACAAAATAAATATAGTTTTTTCAACCACTGCTTTGTAAGTTGACGTGATTTTTTCTGTATTCCGGCAAAATGTGCATTGAATTCCTTGACCTCCCCCCTTTCCCCCCGCTTGAACAGTTCAAACTGACGGGCCTGGGAATGTGCAAAGAATTTTATTATTAATACGCTTTTATTAATTTCACACGTGGGTTTGTTTGTTTGTCAGTATGTATGTAACTCTGAATAAAAGATAAAATTCACGTTCTTTACAAACATAAAAGGAATATATTTTTACTATTATTAATACTAAAAGCTGAACTATATTACATGTTGATGTATAATAACTGTTTCAGTTGTCTGTATGTAACTCTGAATAAAATATTAAATTCTCGTTCTTTGATAATATAAAAGTAATATATTAAAAACAATTATTAATGTAAAAGGCTAAACTGCATTACATGTTGAGGTATTATACCTCACGTAAATTTAGCGGACATTCAATAATTTTGAAAATCAGAGGTAAATCAGAGTATCATCCAATACAGTTTGATTCGCTCTAAAAGCGTATTTTTTAGTCTTTTAAAACCATAATTTGATTATTTTACTTATGAATACCAGAGCAATAACTGCGTTATACACTGCTGGATTATTTTGTCGCAATTTCCCCGTCGTAATTCTGCCTCAACCGAGGTTACGCGATCAAGGGCACATTATTGCTCCCCAAAGAGGTCCTTTCATTGTGAGGCAGGCCATTAGTCATCATCTAACCTCAGCTAAGTGGTACTAGATTGAAGAAAATTGCGTTTTTTCTGTCCCCTCCTACGTAATGTCGCTGTTTTAGAAGAAAGGACAGGCTCAGAAGAAAAGAAAATGTGTTGTTTCTGTTTTTTTTCTAAATACCCTTAGTACATATTTGTGTACACATTCAACAGATTATTATTTAACAAATTATAGGATGATGTACGTGAAAATTTACAAAACAACCCACACGAGTAAACATTCAGTTTTGATATACTGTCGGCCCCGCTTAAAAGAATACTGTCGGTTCCAAGAAATATTATTCGATTAAACGGGGTATTCGATTAAGCGGGGATCTTTAACATTACGTCTATGGCATCGGTTCCAAGATATTTTATTCGTATAAGCGGGGTATTCGTTTATCCGTTACCCGATTAAGCGGGGACGACAGTATACAGAAGAAAACATAATTTTGCTCAGTAAGAAAAAAAAACCTATGTTAGTAAAAAAAATTCCATAAAGAAAATGAAAAAAAAAAAAAACGAAAGAATAAATACAAATATAAATAAGTAAAAAGTAATAAATCATAAAAAAAATTTAAAAAAAAAGGAAATAATATTGAATAAAATTTAAAAAGAAATAAAAGGAAAGAAAATATTTCTTTTTTAAATAAGAAAATAAGTAAACGGTATAGTTATTGTATTGGCCATTTCAACTTTGATGCTAAAAAACAAGCAACCTTTTGGATGAAAGATAGTTTAAAAAATATGTGAAGGTAGAATATTTAATGCGTGTTAAAAATATGTGAACAAGTTTGCTCTAGGTCAGTGGTTCTCAACGGGGGCGATACCGCCCCCCGGTGGGAGGTGGGAAGATGCTAAGGGGCGGTGAACATATTTTGGGCAGTAGGGGGGCGGTGGATATATTTTGGGCGGTAAGGGGCGATGGGTTTATTTTTAAATGTGTTTGCGAGGGCATGTTTTGGGCGCAAGTGGGAGGAAATCCTCTTTTTTTACTTTACCAAGGATGGCTTTAAAATTTATTAGCTGGGATATCTCAGACGGAACACTGATCCAAACGTTCTCAAAGATCAGTGATACAGCCTAGGTAAGGGGGGGGTTATAGGGGTCATACCTCTCTCCAAGAAGCAACAAAATTGTTTGTAGAAATCACATGTAAGGACCTAAAATTGTGTTTTCCAACCATTAAAATTTTCCCCAAACCCAAAAATTTTCCGCCCCCCCCCCCCCCATGAAAAATTTCAGGCTATGTAATGTCAAAGATAGCCTAAAATTCGCCAATAGCAGTTCAATTTCCAAAACGTTTATGAAGGTCGGTCGCCACTTTAATAGGGCAACAGTCTAAAATAGCCTAAAATTATGTCCTTATGAATTCCATTTAAAGAATTATTAGAGGAAGAGGCCTGAATCCCCCCCCCCTCCCCGCTCATCTAACTTACCTAGCCAAAACTGCTTTGCCTAACATAACCACACATAGCTTACAATTTTATTTTTAACCGATTTCGAAAAAGGAGGAGGTTCTCAATTCAAAGCGTATACTTTTTTTTTGTTTGTTCGCACATAACATCTGATCTACTGAGCCGATTTGGACGATTTTTTTTTTAAATCGATAGGAGATGGTGAAACTTAGGTACCATGTACTCATATGACGATATTTGTTCACTAGAAAAAAAGTTATGATCGAAAAACTAACATTTCCTGTTATTTAAAACAATATGTGCTATCGTAAATCGTTACTTCAACGAGCGACTCGATGGTCAAGTGGTTATGCGCGTCAGGTTGAAGTTCCTGATGAAATGAGATCGAGTCCAGGTCTGCAAGGATTTTTTCGAATGATTTTAATGATTGTAATGTCCTTATGCAGGTACATCCCCCCCATGGGGATCTACCCCATATTTTTTTATAGTACAAAATGACAGTTTTGGTCGGATCTTTGTTAAAATTGGCAATGGGGTTTTTCGATGCTGTAGAATTCTCTTATGGACGTTTGCGCCATTTTTGGGGGCTTTGAATCGATTGTGGCAATAAATGGTTTTTGATTTGCGGCACTTATATTATTTTTTCAAAAATTATATACACAATTATATTATGTTAATTTTTGTACCTTTATAAAATTCTGTATTTTATACCTTGCATTTACGTCAAATTCAAAGTAAAATTAAAAGTCAAAAATTCTGAAGATGATAAATATATGTTAAAAATTAAAGTAACTATTTTTTGTGATTTTCATATTGGTTGTGACCAAAAAACATCATTACAAACAAATAAAATGTATCAAACACCATGAGTGTTGAGTTATTAGGCAAAATCTGCGGTGTAATGTTTTTTTGCACTGCGAGGGGGGGGGGGGGTATGAACGACCACTAAAGTGACAATTTTTTTTAAATAAGATTTTGATTTGTGGTGTTTGAAAAAAGCTAAAGAGTCCACTTTAGTTGAAAATTATTTTTCATGAAATGCAAAAACTTGCACCAATTTTCCAAGTCTTACTCTAACCCCTTCTCCACACAATTCAAATTACTTACTTTTACTTTCAATTTTTAACCGACTTCAAAAAAGGAAGAGGTTCTCAATTCAAAGCGTATATATATATATTTTTTTTTCTTTGTTTGTTCGCACATAACATCTGATCTACTGAACCGATTTGGACGATTTTTTTTTAATCGATAGGAGATGGTTAACTTAGGTACCATGTATTCATATGACGATATTTGTTCACTAGAAAAAAAGTTATGATCGAAAAACTAAAATTTCATGTTATTTAAAACAATATGTGCTATCCTAAATCCTTACTTCAATCAGCGACCCGATGGTCAAGTGGTTAAACAAGTCGGGTTGAAGTTCCTGGTGGAATGAGATCGAGTCCAGGTCTGCAAGTTTTTTGAACAGCTGCATGGTTTTTTATCTATATTTTGATTATTTTAATTGCATTTACACTAAAAAGAATGAAATAAAATATTTTTGGAAAAAAAAAATAGAACCGACTTCAGTTGGAAATTGCTCTAAAATGTAAAAAATATTTTTTTTCTTTGAACACCATCGAAACTACTTTTAAACATAAGTTTTGAAGTCGGCGCAAAAACAATGTATAGAATCATACCCAACTAACAATTCAACTATAAATATAAATTTTAATGGATTCATTTAATTGATTACCACACATTCGTGTAATGGTAAAAATATTCTGCTTTTAATTTTCAATGGTTTCTCTGAAAAAATGTTGGCAAAATATGGTTAAATATCATTTTACCTATCGTTTTTGCGCCGACTTCAAAACTTATGTTTAAAAGTAGTTTCGATGGTGTTCAAAGAAAAAAATATTTTTTACTTTTTAGAGTAAAGTTAAGTCGGTTCTATTTTTTTTCCAAAAATATTTTATTAAACATTTCTGTTAAAGCGCACTAGAAACCTTCATTCTCAAACACAGCTTAATGTTTTTAAAAAATGATTACGAGAGAGAATATTGAACTACCAGCCTCCTCTTTAAACAAACGTGACCAAACCGAGTTTAAAATTGGGCTTTTTGGAGGTTAGTTTCTAAAAAATTCTAGAAGAAAGCTACCTGACTTGGCTGACGTTTTGTGTCGTTAGCATCGCCTTAACAGTACCAGAGAACAATGAGAAAAAAATTCATTACAAAACTCCTCAACCTTTACCATTCCCTCAACATCAACAGTTTAAATTTAGGTTTTTAAGACTTAAATTTCAGAGAACACCGGAAAGAGCTTTAACATGACTTAAACTAACGTTAGTTTTGATAATTTGCTTTTAAGTATGAAAAAAAAATGAGGGAGCTCTTTTTCCCCTTGTTACTCAAAAAGAATTTCTCTAAGCTGAACTTATCTTGAAATTTATAATCTTAACTTATTTCATATTTCCCCTCCAATTAAAACTTGCAAGTTTTTGTCACACCTGAGAAAAATAGAATGTCCAGCTTTATTATTGCCTATCCGCAGTAAAGTGCAATATTCGTATGTAATAAATGAGGGAGTCGTATTGCATAGTTGCAAGTAAATAAGAACAACACGGTTTGGGATTGGACCGTTTGAAGGAACTATTTGAACGCAGTTTATTTTTCAAAATATCTGGCTTTTCAAATAAAAATGTTGAAAAGAACGTATTTTAATTTCAAACAGTTTTGTTCTTAATTACGTTCAAAAGGGAGCACTCACTTAATGGAGCCATTCAAGGTACTTGGTTGATTCTTTGACGCAGATTTTTGGAGCAAAAAAATTGCCCGCTTTTTGGAAATTTTTTTCATAAAGTATAAAAAACTTTTGAAGCATAAGTTTTTTTTACCCCATAGATATTTTAACTCTCTATTTGGGCAAAATTGTAGAGTTAAACCTGTCAAAAAACTGCTTTATCTCCTCCCCCTCTTCCAGTTTCACGTCCGGACGCAGAGGGGGGCGTTGAAAACATTCAGTTCTAAAGAGGGCGGTAGCTGTAAAAAGGTTGAGAACCACTGGTCTAGGTGATTTAATTTACAAGAAAGGTTAATGTGAAGAATATCGGTAGCAAAAATATGACAAATAGCAAGTGGGTGTCGATTTATAGAGGCTTCTGCAAATGTGTGTCAAATTAAAGAGGTTCGTACCCATTGAAATTAACATTAGACCAACCATTGAAAAAACAACTGTCGACTTACCGAGGCAGTCGAGTAACCGAAGTTTCACTGTATTCACCAAGAAAGTTTCTACATCTTTTCAGAAATTACACCATATACAAAATGTAAATGTTACAAGGGGCTTGTACATTTGTTATATCTACATTATATTAAAAAAAAAGTAAGCTCAAAGACATTGCAAAAGGATGTTTGTGGTTGGAGTGCGTCCAGGCGGCCCCATAGAACCTACAGATTTGAAACTTTGTACAAAATTAGTTCGAGTCCCGAAGATTTGCACCTCGGAGTCATTTTTCTTTATTTCGAATCAGTTTTTTTAATTAATTTTTAAGCATACATTTCCCATACTTCACCTAATTAGGGGGCAAAAAAATCCTCCCACCTCCTAATGTTACATATCGTTGGAAAGAGGTTTTTTTTTCTTTTTTCTGAAAAAAAAATATATTTTTGTTCTATATCTCTCCGTTAGTAACAACAGGAGATAGAAGTGATTCCAATTTAGCCATTTTTCAAGGCTCACCTAAAGCAAAATTATATTACATTCAACCAAGCTGCTACAAAACTTTTTCAACAAGGTCGTGTTCGACAAACAAAACCGGTGACTCTGTTTTGTTTATTGCGCATCTTAATTCAACAAAATATACACGATTACTTTTATCGTATATTTCTTTATTTTCCTCTTGTGATATTTTATTTTGTTTACGTGATTTCATATGAATTACATTGCTTGTTTGAGTTAATTTTTTTACTGCGAGGGAAAGGAACTGGATTTTCTGTTTGGGATAGATTCTAACTATGTTTTTTAACTATGTACCGTAAAATGGGGTGAATCGGAACACTTTTCAGCTTTGATTGCAAAAAAACCAGTTAAAAGATTTTTTTTTAATTTGATTTTCTGGGTAAAAACTTCGGTCTTGCTTTACTTTTGATATTCCAAGCAAAGCCAAAACATTTTGAACAGTTATTATTAAAATATATAAGAAATTATGGGTGTTCCGAATCACCCCGCTGATAGGGGTCAATCGGAACACATGTTAAAATTTTTATTTTTTTCCATTTAACCTGTAATAGGTCTCACAAACATGAGTAATGTTGATGGGGAAGAATAAGAACAGATAATTACTGTCAAATAAAATTATAATTTCAATACCAGTAAACGTTTATAATTTGTCAAAAATCAATATAATTTTGAACTTATGAAAAATTAAAATTAATTTTAGGAAATGCTTTTTAATTGAAATACAAAGCTTTAACATAAACTGAAGTCACTCATATCGTCCACAAATATGTACTTGTCCTTAAAACTAGCAATTGTGACTTGGCTTAAGTTTTTTCATAGCATCTTCTGGGATGAACTCTGCCTTTTCTTTAGTTTTTTGAAAACTCTGGGTTTTGGATATTGTCCTGAAAGATTTTAACGCTTATTCATGACTGTCTGTGTGCTGGTCTTTTGCTTTATAAAGTCTATATGACTTTTCCCCGCGTATTTTAAGTAAAAAGAAGTTTCCTGGAGAAAAAATCTTTTGAAATCTGCAACTTTTTGTCATTCTAAGATCTAGTTGCTTACGAGAAGGGATAAACAGTAATAAATCCTTGTCCTTGTCTTGATTAGAAGAATTGGGGTCAAAATCTTGATTTTTCAAACAGTTTCTTTCAAATAAGTTTGAATTGGAACAGCAGAACAAAGTGTTCCGATTCACCCAGCAATTTTTTTCCCTATGGCATTTTTCAGAATTCTTCCTTTTTATGACACAATTTATAAAAAATGTAAATTCTAATGTGGTATTCTGTTGTTCAGATACATGCATAATTGAAACATACCAGTCTTAGGTTTAAAATATAAGAAGGTTTGTTCTTGCATATGAAGTTTTGCAGTCTATGAAAATGTGATGTTTTCTAGCATTCCACATGCAGACCTCCTTAGAAGCCAGTAGCGTTTCCAGATTGACAAAAGTAATTTTTTCCTACTTCCTATGATCTTGCCTCTCTAAAAAAAAAATTAATGGCGAAAAATACTCAATAGTATATTTATGAAGGATTTCTTTATACGGCCGGGAAGTTTTGTTCCGATTGACCCCGCCGTTCCTATACACCCCATTTTACGGTACATATTTTTTTTTTTTTCATTTTAATATAAGGATTGGGGGGGGGGGGGTCTCTTTTATTTATTTGGCGAATTATTTTGAAAGAAAATTATCATTTTACACTCCCTAAAGGAAAAAAAAAACTTTTTACAGATCAAATCTAAAGCACAGGATAAAGAAGTTCCAAAGCACAAAACTAGGACAACTTTAATAAACTAATTTTTTGATAAAAAATGCCTACATTTGTTAAATCAATTACTGATTCATTTTTTTAAAGAAATCATTACAGCATAGCGACCATCTTAATAATTAATTTCTGTCTCGTTGTCTTCCTAAAATGCAGTCAATGCGAGCTTGAGACCATGGCACAGACATTTAAGTAATTAGCGACCGAGAGAGACGCAGAAATACTTATCTAAATCTTTGAACTAAAAACAAGGATCAATCGCGGAAAACTCAAGTTGCCACACGAATCGAATCCTGTAGCGTGCTACACGCAAATGAATTCGGCAAAGCGTGGTTTTGTGACACAGAGAATAATTTAAGAAATGTTCTTTAATTGAAATAAATGTGGAATATGCCGGATTTAATGCATTTATTTTTGCTTCCTTTTACGTAGTAAAGAAGGTATTGTGATCGCGAAAAAAAAAATCACTCAAATTTGAGTCTAAATTTTGATTTTGCTTACCCCCGAATGAATGTTCAGTAGTTTTCTCGATCTGTGAGCGGGTGCATTTGTACCTACCAACAAATAAGCAGCCGAAAAATCCTTTTCAACCATCCCCGAGTTAATTACGACGAGTTTTCTCGTGACGTCTGTATGTACGTATGTGCGGATGTGTGTGCGTATGTGCCTCGCATAACTCAAAAACTATATTCCGTAGAAGCTTCTAGCTTGGTATGTAGGCTCTGAGGATGGTCTAGTTGTGCACCTCCCCTTGTGGTTGCATTCGAATGTTCCCAAGGGGGTGTTTTACCCCTTTTTGGGGGTAAATCAGTGTTAATTTCAATGCAGACTTAAGTGATATGAATTGGCGCGACCAGTTGGCGATATGTCGCCAAGCTTTTGGTCGCCAAGTGTTTGACGCCAACTTGGCGGCATATCGCCAAGTTATCGACAAATTTGGCGAAAAAATTATTTTTTGAATTTGGGTTCAACTTGGCGCTATTGGCGATATTTTGCGAAAAATGCAAAATGCGGAAATTAAAATCAGCAATATTTAGAAAATAACCCTTGTAAAATATTTTTTGCATTGTTTCGTGGCAGATTAGAGGAGTAAATATTTGAATTGTTACCTTGCTCACTCCAAGCACTTTTTTTAACACTTAAGGCAACTACTAAGAAATTTACACGTAAAAGGAAGTAGTGTGGGGTCCATACCAGATTTTTTTACTCCATTGACGTGATGTCCGTAGAGATTTAAAATATAAATAAATAACGGAATGATCATATCACTCGCTATCTACCAACCACAATATGAAAAGAAGGAGCTGACCTCAGCCGTCATAAAGTGATAGCAATCAGTAATCTCGAATCCTGTTTAAAAAAAGCCCCCTCATTGACTGTGAAATGAGTATGATAGTTACGGAGTCATGCAAAATATTTATAAGATATCTAAAAATAAGAATTTCATCGACATTTTAAAGATTACATCATTTTGAATGCGTTTTGTACTTTTCCACCAATTAAAAAAATAATAAAGCGTGATAATAAATGAAACTTGAAATAAGGAAACTATCTCTTCAAGCAGGGGTGTCCCCCCCCCCCAATCTCAATGGCGCAAATCAACCCCCCCCCCTAAATTTTTCCCCTTCCTCTTGTGCTTTTTATCTTTATTCTTACCCCTCTTTTTTAATTAATTATTTTTTTTATATATTATTACTTTTTTTAAAGTTCCAGAATGCGCAGAATATAATCTTTTTTTTCCCTTCCAGACATTCTAAACACACACACACAAGCACACACAAAAATAAATAAGTAAATAAATAATAATAATAAAGAAATAAAAGAAATAATTTAAAATGAAAAAATAATTAATGAATAATTTTCATTGAAACAAATCCGAAAATAATTTAAATTAAAAAAAATTAATAAATAATTTAAATAAATAAATAAATGACTTCAAAAAAAAATCCCACCCCCAAAAATTTTGATTTTTTTTCGCCACAATCCCCCCCCCCCCTCGGACACCCCCGTCTTCAAGCATTTAACTGGATCAAATAAAATTAGAACAAAAATGAAAATTCCATTTACAAAATGACAGCGCAATATTCAGTTTTACAACTAGCAAAGGCCAACTTGTGGTGGTTTAAGAAATTAGCCGAAAAAGATGCAACATCACGATAGCGGGCAGACACGGCTACTGTCTTATTGGACGGGTCATCTTCTACATACTTGGTTTTACCTCTTTCAGCTTTCAGCCTGAAACTGCAGTGCCTCCTAACCTTTGTTTAAATTTAACTGAAAAATTGCTTTCCGATTTTAATTAGTGTTTTAATGGAATCAATAATTATTTTTTGTATAGAAAAAAATATTTTTTAAAAAATAGTGCAGTGCAAAAGAAAAAAAAAAGAAATTCGTAGCCCTCGGTTGAATTTTTACAATTTTTATTTCAAAATCTCAGAATTTCATGAGTATGTGTTTTCCCTAATTGTCGCAAAAAAAGTTCCATCAAAGAAATTGTGACATGATTCCTGTATCGTGCGTGCGCCCATAGCACCTTAAGCCTTAAAATTTTGTACAAAATTATTTTGAGGCCGAAGTTTGTGTTTCGGAATTTTTTTTCTTTCCTAAAATTTCGAATCAGTTTTTTTTTCTTTGTAATTAAAATTTTAAGCTAAAATTTCGCATACAATGCCTATTAAAAGGATGAAAGCCCCCCCCCCCCTTAACACTTCGTGTCATTCGAAAGAACTTTGTTTTCTGTATCAGACTATGTTTATTCTAATTTCCTCATTAAATTCGAACAGAATGTATAAGGATTTCTGATTTAGCGAAAGAATTACGCTTAACTCAATTAAAGCCCGAAACTAAAGAGCAAAACGTTACTAGAGTCCACGAATATGAAAACGACCCTTTAAATGCGCAAAACGGCCACTTTGCTATGCTTAAGGTTTTTTTAGTTCCTATAGCTGCGAAACTTGTTACAAGTTAGTTTGGACAGTGCGGAAAGGATGCTTATTTTTCAAGCGTTTTTTTTAAATAGTAATTACGTCATTATATTAGACAAGGCATTTAGACAAGGCTTCACTAGATAGCATTTTATACAGGCTGTATCATTACTCAAAACATCAATGGTGAGGATTTGCCCGCTAGAGAGCGCTGAACAAGGACCACCCAAATGTTTGCTTACATTTATTAGCATATTGTTTCTGCTGTAAAAAGCGATGTTTATCCTATCTTTAAGGGTTAAAAAATATTGATATAGTTAACTGAAGTAGTGCACAGTGAATTGATGCCGAAGGCCTTATTAGTACTGCTTTTTAGGGGAAATAAATTCCCTTTTCAGGTAAAGATATGCAACCAAACATTTTATACGACCAACTGTATCATGGCGCACTGTGGACTGAATTTTAAAAAGTTCTATGGCTACCCGTTGGTAGTATTGGCTCGCTTAGCGAATATATTCGCCATTTATCGCTCTGCGGTGCCAGTGTCGTTTCATAGTTAATTAATAATTAGAATCAATTAAAATGAAAAATAATTCGCTAACCAATTAAAATAAGCCGTTAAAATGCAGAATAAACCATCAAATAAAACAAGCTATTAAATAACGTTAAAATATACTAAAATAAAATTTAATGCCAAATTGTAAAATTGTCGCCAACAAATTAACTTTTAATTTTGTCTTTTATTTATCTGATTTGTATATTATATTAGTTACCATAAACTTCGATAGATGTCGCTGGACAATGATCACCGTTTTTATCCCAAGGATTTTGATCAAATGAAACAGCCTGTATAAAACGCCACCTAGTGAAGCCTCGATTTAGATCAAGTTCTCTTTGTCTTCAGGCTAGAGTGGAGTTTCAATATTTTTCCAATTACAATATTGCATTCAGAAAAATTCTATTTTCTGAGAGGGAGCAGGATTTCATTTTGTTCTAATCATAACCCGTATTTAATCCAATTCTTCCTAATAGGCGCTTTAAATCTTCCAAATAAGATTGCAAAGCATTCTTCGGGGGTTGGTGGGTTTCATCTAACAAGGCACGGAGCACCCTACTCCTCTTAACAAAAAATAAGAATTTTAAAACCCATATATAATTCCGTGCTAGAATTAAAACGAAATATTTTTGAAATTCGCGATTCAAACTCTAGGAGGCGCTGCAATCGCTGCTCAATGACTGCTGAAAGAGGTAAAATAATGATACACCACATATACTTGTCAGACATTTGCCTCGCCAGTACAAAATTCCAATGCTTTACCTCTTTGGATAATTAATAAATTACCACAAGATTGCGCATCCAACCTCCAGAACTGCAAATAAGCTGAGGCTTTCGCATGCATGCATAGAGAAAAATATTTTTTAAAAAGCCAAAAGGGTTCGCCAACGCGGGCCCGGCCCGGAAAAACCCACCCGGGTTTTTTCGGGTGGACCCACTTGAAAAAACCCACCATATCGGTAACGTGGTTTTTTTGTTTTTTTTTTCAAAATTTACTGCATATCGAAAATATTATTTTAGACACATACTAAATATTACAAATATTTTGATCAAAACTGAGTCTAGAAATTGCTATCTTGATCAATCCAGAGGTGCCCATCCCCCCCAAGCTCAATGGCGCAAATTCCCCCCAAAAAATTTTCACAACCCTATTGGGCTTTTTATTTTTATCCCTCCTTTTTATTTTATTTATTTTTTTAATTAATTTTTTTAAATATTATTTATTTATTTTTTAAATATTATTTATCTACTTTTTAAATATTATTTATTTATTTGTTTAAATATTTTTGTTTATTTTTTTAAATTATAACTATTATTTTTTTATGTATTATTAATTTTCTAAAGTACGAATTATGAGAAGAATAGAATCGCTTTTTTTCCCTTCCAGACATTCCAGGCATACACACACACATGAAAAATAAATAAATAAATAAATAAAAAATAATAAAGAAATAATTTAAATTAAAAAAATCCCCCATAATCCCCCCCTGTGGGCACCCCTGGATCAATCTATATATATATAAAGATGACGGACTCCGTATGTTTGCAACCGATGGCCAGAAGCTCTCACAGCACCTACAGACCTGAAACTTGGCACAAAAATTCGAACGTATCCCCTTGAAATGCACTTCGACAGCCGTATTCTAAATTTCGAATTAGTTATTTTAAAATTAATTACGTATTAAAATTAGTTACGTTTATCTCCTTTAATCAGAACAGGAGATATTAATTAATCAAATTTATTCAATTTTCAAGGCCGAACTCAAAACGCAAAGCTGAAACACTAGGTCCATTTTCCAGAAAAAGTGCTCCTTCGTCCCAGAAGTTACGTAGTTGTATAAATTTGCGTTAAGTTAAGCCTTGAAAATTGACTAAATTTGAGTAATTAAAATCCCCTGTTACTTACTTAATTTAATGTCTTTTTGAATTATTTGGCGATTTTTTAAAAATTTTAATAGGACTTTTAGTGGATTTTAAAAGGTTGTGGAGCGCATCTGAATTAAAGAATTATAATTTTACTTCAGATTGTTGGAGTGAATTTCAATTTATTCAGTTGACTTCCTTTACATTAATGGCACGGGCATCGCCGTGCGGGTACTGCTAGTTTAATAATAATATTTAGATTGTTAAAATATTTAATCTTGGTTGCCAGAAATTGCCATCTTCCAATTCTGTTAACTTATTAGGTATCTCTTCTCTTCTCTATCTTCTCTATCTCTATCTCTATCTCTTCTCTTCTCTACTAATAATAAAGCTGAAGGTGTGTCTGTCTTTCTGTCTGTTACGCGCGTAGCGCCAAAACCGTTCGGTCGATTTTCATGCCACTTGGCACAAAATTAGTTTGTAGCATGTAGTTTTGCACCTCGAAGCGATTTTTCGAACATTCCATTTCGTTCTTTTTCTATTCGAATTCTTAGCGGAAATTCGATAAAATAGGGAAGAAATATTCCATACACATTTTCAAGTCTTATGTCATTCGAAAGCTTGAAATTTTCTGCACAAAATGACGTTTTTTCGAAGTTTCTACGATCATCAGGAGAGCTGTAACAATTGTTTTTAGAATCCCGAAATTCAAGGCTTACCTTCAGTAAAGCAAGCCAAACGATTCTAAAATGGCTTTGATCGCGAATAAAATTTGTTTGAAAATAGAGATGAAATGAATTATTTTATCAACGGAAATCAACTTTTCATGTTGTTACCATGGTTACGTTTTAATTTCGTTCTTTTTCCCTTAATAATTTTAAAAATGTATTTGTTTTTGTAACAATCCAAACTCCAAGCCTTATTAAAATTAGTCAAATGAAATATTAAAAACCGTGATAAGATGGCACCTGTCAATCAAATGAGAAATCGAGTCCTTTCCTTAAAATACAGGATACCATTCTAAATTTATCGTCTGCAAAACATATTTTACTTCATTATTAATTTATTTCAATATAAATTGCAGCAAATGGCTTGAGTGAACGAATTTAGCTATTAATTTATCGTTTGCTGGTTGATCTTTGTCGATGTTTATTGTTTTTATTATCATTGTGAAGAATAATGCACGAAATTTCTATGACTAATACTTAAAATTTTTAGGATCAGTTGAGTTTAAAAGAAAAAATTGCTCCAAATATACTTTTGCAATGTGATTATTTATTGTTGGACTGTAATTTGCAGCAATAATTGCATTTAATAAATAATGAAAGACAATATTAGAAATTAATTTTTTGGCGACTTTTTTACAATTTGGCATTCAATTCTATTTCAGTATATTTACTTCTATCTTATTGCGATATTGCAACGTTCTTTCTAAAGTATGTCATTTCGGAAAATGTATTATGAGCCATTCCATTTCGAGACAGGCAGGGCCTGTCCCATGACCATCACCGATTTTTTTTTAAAAATTAGAGTAGTTACGACTAAGGGGCATATGAAATACCCTGAAAGGATTTTGCGAGAAAAAAATTATTTCTAGAGTTATAGCGTATTGAAGTTTTGCACAACGGCGGCCATTTTTGGAAAAAATGAGCAAAGTGCTCGATTAGAAATGGACCCTATTTCAAAAATATTCAACTTTTTTGAAAAATTACTTTTTCTACGTGCACATAAGAACCTATATATCAACTAGAGATCATTTTTGAAAATTTAGCGGGATTTTTTGATACAGAAAAAAATTACTTTTGCAGTGAAAAAACTGCATTTTTTCCGATTTTGTGATTTTTTTTCCCTATGAAAAAAAAGTTTTTTTCCCTAAAAAGAGAAGGCATTCTGAAGCCCTTATATGGTAGTTTCTTAGTATATTTTATCGTAATCCTGAGATGCATACAGCTGTGGAAATACAGTTCGAAATTTCGAACATTTTCAAAAAATGACGATATTTAAAGTGAAATTACTCAAAAAGGCCATTTTTTAAAAATCTAAAAATTGGCTCATTTAAACTCCATTTAGTGCCCAACAAGTGGGTATATACGAAATCCCGTGTTTTTTCCCCGTTCAAGTGTTATGATTTTTTGAAAATGACCTTATCACCAACTTTTTACCGATTTTGTGATTTTTTTTTCCATATGAAAAAACTTTTTTTACTAAACAAAGACAGCAGTCTAAAGCCCTTATAAGGTAGTTTCTAATCATATTTTATTGTGATCCTCAGATGCATACAGCCACGGAAATAAAATTTGAAATTTTCAAAAATCACCAATCTTTGAAGTGCAATTACTCAAAAAAGCCATCTTTTAAATTTTTGAAAATCGGCTCATTTGAAGCCCATTCAGTGCTTAATAAGCTGATATCAATCTGTTCCCGTGTTTTTTCTCGGTTGATTTTATATGATTTTTTAAAAGTTGGTATTTTTTGTATTTTCATAAAATCAGAAAATCAAACATATTTCTACTATTTTGCCACTTTAATTCTTTTTGATACCAACTAATTAAAAAAAAATACTTTCACAGTAATAATTAAGATCTTTATGAATTTCATATCATTTACCCAAGTATAATGTGCAGCACTTTAACCGAATAATTGGTTTCTTCATAAGCTTCTTAATATGAAGCAGCATACTTTTAGTATTGTTTACAAGTTCAATAACCGGACTATGTTAAATTTTCATGCTTGTTGCACTTCAAAAGCACTTAAATTACTCTGTTTATAAATAATTGTCGTATGATGTTAATATCTGAGCGCCCCCCCCCCCCCCCCACCGAAAAAGAAATGCTTTCAAGCAGTACGCATGTATTTATGAGTATCTATCTTTCGTAATTGGAAGCATTTAATTTGAAGTTTAACATTTGCTGAGGCTTGTAACATAACATTTAATTTAAAAATCATCTGCTGAAAAATTAAATTTTGTGTTTGATATTTGAAACTGGCATTTAAAAATATATTACTTAATGAATTAAAGTGGCAAAATAGTAGAGATATGTTTGATTTTCTGATTTTATGAAAATACAAAAAATACCAACTTTTAAAAAATCATATAAAATCAACCGAGAAAAAACACGGGAACAGATTGATATCAGCTTATTAAGCACTGAATAGGCTTCAAATGAGCTGATTTTCAAACTTTTAAAAGATGGCTTTTTTAAGTAATTGCACTTCAAAGATTGGTGATTTTTGAAAATTTTGAAAATTTCAAATTTTATTTCCGTGGCTGTATGCATCTGAGGATCACAATAAAATATGATTAGAAACTACCTTATAAGGGCTTTAGACTGCTGTCTTTGTTTAGTAAAAAAAAAGTTTTTTCATATGGAAAAAAAAATCACAAAATCGGTAAAAAGTTGGTGATAAGGTCATTTTCAAAAAATCATAAAACTTGAACGGGGAAATAACACGGGATTTCGTACATACCCACTTGTTGGGCACTAAATGGAATTTAAATGAGCCAATTTTTAGATTTTTAAAAAATGGCCTTTTTGAGTAATTTCATTTTAAATATCGTCATTTTTTGAAAATGTTCAAAATTTCGAACTGTATTTCCACAGCTGTATGCATCTCAGGATTACGATAAAATATACTAAAAAACTACCATATAAGGGCTTCAGAATGCCTCCTCTTTTTAGGAAAAAAAACTTTTTTTTCATAGGGAAAAAAATCACAAAATCGGATAAGATACAGTTTTTTCACTGCAAAAGTAATTTTTTTTCTGTATCAAAAAATCCCGCTAAATTTTCAAAAATGATCTCTAGTTGATATATAGGCTCTTATGTATACGTAGAAAAAAGAATTTTTCAAAAAAGTTAAATACTTTTGAAATAGGGTCCATTTCTAATCGAGCACTTTGCTCATTTTTTCCAAAATGGCCGCCGTTGTGCTAAACTTCAATACGCTATAACTCTAGAAATAAATTTTTTCTCGCAAAATCCTTTCAGGGTATTTCATATGCCCCTTAGTCGTAACTACTCTAATTAAAAAAAAAAATCGGTGATGGTCATGGGACACTTTTCACACCTGCCTGCCTGTCTTGAAATGGAATGACTCAAAACTACGCAAAATAGCTAGGGTTACCACGCTTGGCGCGCCTATCGTTCATTTAGCGAGAAAAGGGTACCTAAAGCACAGATTAACGAAATATCGTATCAATTGCCATATTGCATGGTTTTTTAAGTGTTTCATTTCGGAAAATGTATTGTTTTGTTTTTTAAGCTAGGAAAGAAAACTTTCTTCTTCTTTTAAACTTTGGTAAGATTTCTGTTGGTTTCTGTGAGCAACAAAATTTTTCTTATTTTTTCTTTTGGCTTATTTTTGTGCACCTATCTTTGGGGTTGCATTCGAATGTCCCCAAGGGGGTGATTTACCCCTTTTATGGGGTAATCAGGGCTTTCAATGCAGACCAAAGTGATATGAATTGGCGCGACCACTTGGCGATATCTCGCCAAGCTTTTGGTCACCAAGTGTTTGACGCCAATTTGGCGACATATCGCCAAGTTGGCAATAAATTTAGCGAAAAAAAAATTTTTTTGGGTTCAATTTGGCGCTATTGGCGATATTTTGCGAAAAATCTATTGAATGATGTTAAAATCGGCGATATTTAGGAGATTAATCATTGTGAAACATTTTTTTGCATTGTTTCGTGGCAAACTAGGGATGCAAATGTTTGAATTGTTATCTTACTCACTTCAAGCACTATTTTAGCACTTAACGCATCTACTAAGAAATTTACACGTAAAAGGAAGTAGTGTAGGGTCCATACCAAATTTTTATATCATACTTTGAAGGAATTATAGTTGAATTATAACTAAAATAGAGTATTTTTTCTGCTATATCATTTTTTTTACAAATGAACTTTTAATTTTATACCACGGGCAAAGCCGTGCGGGTACCGCTAGTAAGAAATAAAACTATACGTGAATTTCACACTATTTGTTCTTTTTTTAATTTAGGAGATCAAAAGTAATCATTCCTATCTATAAATTCAATTCAATATCAATTTAAAAAATTCGATATTACATGCTGTTTCCAAATTTGCAGAAAAAGAATTTTTTTAGGCGGTCACAGTGACCTCTCTTCAGGACTTCCCTGATTCTATGAAAAGTAAAAGTAAACGTAGGGGCATAATGTTTGAATAAGGAATGATAGTAAAATGATTCTTAAAAAAACGCGAAAAAGCCCGGGCTGTGGGCTGGGCTTTTTTAAAAAAAAACTGGGTTTTTTCAAACCCTTAAAAAAAAAAAAAAAGAACTATCGTTTGACTTATTACTATGTCACAATTAATGTTATTGTTATTACCGTTCGAAACTGCAAGGATTCCAGTTTGAAATAATTACATAATAAAATTAAGAATATGAATCATAAAATTATTAGTATTTCATCAACGTTATAGTTGAACTTTCTCATCTAATGGAATGCTAAGAATTTTTAAACAGAAATTTTATATCTTGATGGCATCACAGATCTTTCGTTGAGAGAATTTTTTTTAAGAGCCAATCCATTAATTTATTGCCCATTTTGGCGAGTGTAATTTTTCGATCAATTAGAAATGGAAGAAAATTACCTTATTTAAAAAGAATTTTTTCGATTAAAATTATTTTTATTTAAAATTCTCCATGAAATATTCCATCCATACAAGAAATTACTGAAAGAGACAACTTGGAAAATTTCGAATAGCGACCAAGTAAAGAGATGAATCGCTCTCTTTGGCGACAATTCTTCCAAAAGCAACCCTTTCTCGCAAGATCATGCTTTTCGACTATCGCATGTCGGCTTGATTTTAGCGGAGATCATTCGCTCGAATTACTTTTACTTGAAGCTTTTTTTTCTTCGTTCCAACTGCATCCAGCCATGAACCTGAAAGTAACTGTTGCGAGTGTTTTCTTATTTATAGCACTAAAAATTAACTCTGGTAAGTTCTCAAAATTTTTTTATTCACACAAAAAATGTGTGTTTTCATTATATTTAAATGGTATTTATTAACATTATTCTCAAACTTAAATGCAGCTCGGTCTAATTTAAATAGGTGAAAAGACGAACGTGATCAATAATTTCTTTTTTATAGGTAGAGATATATCTATGAGAAAATTTTAAACAACTTTTAACAAATTTAAAATTTATCGAAACAATCGAAAATAAAACTTTTTTTTTGCCTACTTTGGTTGAAATTGATTAGTTTAGATGAATAAAGAGAACTGATTCCCAAGGTTTATGGTTATCAATAAAAATCATAACACCATTGAGAAAACAAAAAAATGTATTATTTATTTACTTACTTATTTTTTTAACATTTGAGAGATTAAAGAGAAGTAGCTATATAAGGCGACCATAAAGCTCATTCGTAATTTACTAACATTTTTTTCTCATTCTTTCACATAAATTTCACTTGCGAGATTCAGAAAAAATAATGTATCTCATTCATTTAATTTTATTAAATTTAAATTTCACATTCACTGTTCTTCTGTTTGCAAAGATTTTATGGTATGTTTACATAATTTATTACAGTATAAATATTTTAACAAGAAATGGTGAAGTGATATGAGGTATTTTTTAAGTAATTATGATTTAAAATCCTTCAACCTTGATTAATGACAGCGATAAATGTGAAATAGATTTTTTTTTATCTGTATGATAGACACTTGCGCATATTTAGTCAACGTGCGACTTGTTATGTAGTTTAAATTTCGAAACTTAAAATGAATAAAATACTTAATAGCAAAAGCATTGAAAGGTCTAATTTTTGAATTCCAGATTTCGAGTGCGAATAGTTTCCCTCAATTTAGCTAGTATTCATAGCAATAAAATCAATACATATACGAAGAAAAACTTTTAACCTTTATAAGGAAACAGTAAATGACAAAATGAGCGTTTTTAGATCTTATATTTGCACAGTCCTAATCAGGGTGAGATACAAGGGACAGGCCTTGGGGCTTCAGCGGTAATTTTTCAATGGTGAATTTCTGAAAATGCAATTTTATAGGGTAAGTGCTCCAGTAGTCGGCCAGTCTCCAGTAGTCGGCCACAATGACATAAAACTGCTCATAAATAGTACATTTTTAATTCAAAATCAGATATGACGCATTCACACAATTATGTACTATGTACCTATCCTCAATCATCAACTAGTGGCAGTTCAGTTTTGGGTACTTTGTTTGAATTAGAAATGAGTCATTTCATTTTGAATGGTGTGCCCGTCATCCAAGATTGCGATTCTGCTTATTTTTCAACTAAGATGATTCTGTGGCCGACTATTGGAGCATTTATTAGTGTTGACAATAGCTTGGATTTAAGAAATTTTTTTCTTTAATTTCTGAAACAAGTAGCTGATTCACTATCAGAAGAGTTCATTCTAAAGTTTTATCTTGTATTCGTTGCTGTATTGACAGTTGAAAGTTCTAGGTTAGCAAAGATCAACAAAAGTTCTCTTAAATGGCCGACTACTGGTGCTTTTACCCTACGAGCTGTAATGAAGTTGGGGAACAAAAGTTTGGGGCTCTCCCCGGAAATTTTTCGAAATTGAAGTCCGGAACCTTGGTGATCAATATTAGTAAGCCAGTATACATAGTAGAGGGTAAGAAAAATCAATCGCCCCTTTCTTGAAAAATTTCTGGGTCCGCCGTAGGTAGTAACGCTAATGAACATTCACGATGAAGTTCAATTCCATTATAAAATGTAAAAGAAAGTCTTCATTAGAACGCAAATTTACTTTTATGCATCCTTTTGTCAAATTCGTTTTGGTTAATTTTGAATTTACGATTTATTACTATGGACCAAAATGTTGTCGAACTTCATAACAAAAGTACTCATTTTCTAAATTTTTATCAGTAACCCGGCGTTGCCCGGGTGCTTATTAATACAACATAGCTAATTATAATTGCTCTTAACTTATTTCATGCTAAAATGGAAAGGGTGAGCCTTGAATTGATAATTCATTGTTAATCGTAATCTTTGTTGGAAAATACTCAGATTTAAATAGCGTTAAATTTTATCAATTTGTATGCTTAAAGGATTATTTTTATTACTCTATTTTAAATTGAAAGAAAATGCCCATTTTGAGGCAAAAAACTTGATTTTTGAGCTTTTTGGACTTTTTTTTTTCCAAATTTCAAAACCCCGCCTATTTGAATATTCTAGTGCATCAAGGAACCTCTGAGACAAGGTTGATGAAAATCCGACGAAAACTGGATTTGTATAAGGAACAAACATATAAACAAACATACAAATATATATACATACATACATCCATTTATATATATATATATATATATATACACACTCAGGCACATTGAAAATAGCGACCCAAGAAGAAATCGTCGGATTGATCAGTGACAGCCTCTACAGTGGTGCCAAGCCAGATCAATGTGGAATGTCACAGATTTGCAAAAAGTTGTGTTTAGTGATGAGTCTCGGTTTGTTATAGGGACTGATGATATCCGTGCACGGGTGTGGAGGCACCCAGGTGAGCGGTACAATTCCTCCCACACTGTTCTATGTCACATTGCCCGCACAGCTGGTGTAATGGTCTAAAGGGCCATATCCTATGATAGCCAGTCCAATCTAATTGTGATGCGTGGAAACTTAACCGGGCAACGTTACGTTGATGATATTCTTTGACCCCATGTAGGACCATTCCTAAATGGTCTCCCAGGGGCAATTTTCCAGCAAGATAATGCTCGTCCGCATACAGCAAGAGTTGCTCAAGACTTCCTACGTCATTTTCAGACTCTTCCATCTCCGGCCCGCTCCCCCGACTTATCCCCTATAGAGCATGTGTGGGATCAGCTAAAACGTCAGATGCCATCGTGTAACTCTGTGCGGGATTTGGAGTTGGCTGTTACAAATTTGTGGGCCCATCTGCCTCAGGGCAACATCAGGCGTCTAATCAACTCAAAGCCGGACCGTGTGGCGGCATGTATTGCAGCTAGAGGTGGTCCAACGCGCTATTGAAGTTGCTCTGTATTTGTGTCCTTGCACACCCTGTATTCGCTCCATTGTCTTGATTTTGGGATCAAGTGAATCTCTCAACTGTATCATTATGTGTATTCAATTTCATTTCAATCGGATGCTTTCTTCTTGGGTCGCTATTTTCAATGTGCCTGAATGTATATATAAAAAAAATACACCTAGATAGAAACTCACTGGTTTCTTATGATCAAGGTCGCATTGTCGAACCCAGCTCCATGCACTGAATTTTCAATCTGCAGAAATTCGTCAGTCTCACGCCGCATGATTATGTAACATGTCAAATATCTTTTTTTTTTTTTTAGTTTCTAACTTAACTTTGATTCTTGCGGAAAAACAAAACTCTAAGGGCCCTGCTCCACATCAGTGGAAAACGCGACCGAAACCGAAAATCCGGGTACTTCCCATAGGAACACCATTTAATCCATTTTACGTTTCTGCTTTATTTTTCTGCTTTACGTCAATGTGGAGCAGGGCCCTTAGTGTATTTTTGTTTTGTAAGAGCCCAGTGAGCTACATCTGGCGGGAAACTGGGAGTTAAAATTTTCTAGTGGTAATGGCTATCCGCGGGCGGTGGTGTCGCTGAGAAGAAACGGATTTCGCGGAATGTATTAGGTTTAATAATTTACAATTATAGTTAAAAAAACACTGAAAAATGCGCTTTTAGAGCTTATCTAACTATGCTTAAACTTCGTTTAACTCGAAATCTGAAGTCGTTCTGAGAAATGTTTAAAATATAACGGTCACGTTCTTGACAAATATAAAAGTAATGTACTTTACATTATCATTAATACTGAAGGTTAAACTATATGTCATGAATCTCTAACAGATTTCCCTCTGACCTTCAAAACTATTAAATATCCGCAATTTATCAACATGAAAAAATAGTTTAGCCTTTAGTATTAGCAATAGTACAAAATATATTATAATTCAACTTCGCAGAGATGGCCTATGACTCCTCTTTTTTTATTCAGGATTGTCCATTTTTAGGAAGGGGTGATACGCAGATGAAAATTGAGGAATGGGATTCACAATTGATGGGGGGAATTTGAATGGGTAGAAATTCTACCTATTTTAAGGAATGGACTCGTTTTCTCATGTGATTGACACCGGCCATCTCGTCGCGGTTGAATTATACTTTTATATTTGTAAAGAACGTGAATTTTATCTTTAACTCAGACTCAGAGTTACATACATACAACATACAAACAAATAAAATCACAATTGAAACTTATAAAAGAGTATAAAAACGGTAAGAAACCCAGACATAACCGCGTTACAAAAAAAAAAAACCAAAAAAAAAAGTTTCTTGCGATTTAGAGAAAATTACAACATTAAGGAGGCACGCCTCCTTAATGTTGTAATTTTCTCTACATCAATAGCACAAAGGTTATTTGTAAACTTTCTTACGATTGTTTTTATTTTTATTTACACGAAATCGTACTAAAGGCATGGGTCAAACGCTTTTAATACGTTTTCTAAAACAAAACGTTGTACAATATGAAATCGTATTGCTAATAAATGGTTAAGAGTCTGCCCAAAAGATAAGGATTCGGTCTTCCGTGCTTTTTTTTTTTTTTTTTTTTTTTGTGAATTTTCAAATTGTTTTTTCGAAACTGATAAATTTCCTTGTAGTTTACTCTGAGAGAGAGGGAAAGTGGTTAATAATAATAAAAAAAAGAAACATAGGTACTGCTATCAGAATAAAAATGTATGTTGATTGAAGCTCTTTAGAAAGGAACTTCCGCATTTAAGGAGATAAATCGTAGTTTAATTAAAGAGTGATAACTTTTTAGTAATTTTTGTGGGTCAAATATTTTTAAGGATGTGAAGAATTAGCTTTTTTTGTTGCCCAAAAATTTACCTAAACAGATTCCAGAAAATATTTTCTTCAAAACTCTATTCCATACTCCAGAAAAGAAAAAGATGGGCATTCAAAAAATTTAACTTCACTGTGTGTACATTTTTACAAATACGCGTTTTGTTTGTTTCACGTAATGCCGTTTCACAACATCAAATGATTTTTTTTTTTTGAAGCTAAGTGTTACTCCCGAGTAAAACAGAGCAGAAATAAGAAAATAGGTTGAGTAAAGTTAAGTCCGAATGTGGAGTAACATAGTGAAAAACTCTCCTACTTAAAAAGAGTTTAAACCGTCATCTCCGACTTATCACGTCATAAACCGGAAAACACGGAAGCATTATGGGTCACTTCTGACGTCATAATTCGCCAGAGCTTTGAACTGCAATAAGACAATTCCTTGCTTCTCTACGTGATAACAATCTGTGATGTCCCTCTAATTTGGTCGAAGATATTTAAATACGTTTTGGTTTTATTTCCAGCATGGAGATACGCAGCGTTGCTTCAAAAAAAAAAAAGCCCACATATACATTTAGTGAATTATGGAATTAGTTAATAGGTGAAAGTTATTACGTGCAGTTAAAATTTTAAAGCTAATGAAAAATTTTATTACTTTTGTGTTCCGACCATTTTATCGGACCACTGCGTTTTTTTTTTCGCTCTTAAATCACGTGTCGCTGAATAACTCACGGATTTTTTTTTTTTTTTTTTTGTCGCAGTACAGATAAAATTATTTTCTACTGAAAAATAGACTCAACTGCTTCATCAAAAGGTACTGAAAATTTTCCAAAACATTTTATAATCGCTAAAAATAGAAAAAAATACTAATTTTCAAGAAAAATATTTTTTGCCTTTATTCTTTAAAAATGTCTATGAAAGTTCCTATAGATTTATAAATAAAACTTCGTCTGAATGTTTTACAATGTTCTTTAAGTAGGAAAACATTGTTTAGAGGGTATGTTACCAGTGGTACAAGTGTTCGCCAAACTTGCAAAGTAGATCGGCAATTAATTTAGGTTGCCTAAATTGGAATAGTATAGTACTTTTGGCACTGCTTAACAAATGTCGTAAGTTTCTGTGTAAAATACTCGATTAACTGTTGTATTTGAGTATGCAGGGAAATATATTTTAGCTTTATATACTCATAACATTTGTCCAAAAACTCGATAATAAATTACTAGTTACTTAAAAGAAGTAATGAATATTAGTGGTAAACGTTTTGAAATCAATAAACAACGCAAATACTTTAATAATCAACTTTTACATTTCAAATTATGTCTGAAATGACCTAAAATAAGTAACTTATAAGTTAAATTACAAAATCTTTATTTCGTCACCCCATTTCCTAGACTACTTTAACAAGGGACTGCTTGCTCAGCTTGTTTTAGAACCACTTTTGTATCGTCTTTTCCAAATTATGAACAAACCACTTATGTTCTTGAAGTGGCTATTATTCCTTAGTCAAAGGGCTGCATTTTGGCTGCTTTTCTTTTTAAAAGCGGAATCCCCCCCCCCCCCCTTGAGCTTCCACTTTGTCCATAAAAACGACAAAAAAAAAAACCTTTTAGTTTTGTCTGTTCACGTTATTTCTCTAACAATTTTCTCAGCAAAAATATTTTCAACCACACAATACATAATCAGAAAGCATACTAATTTACCAGTTTTATTGCATTTTCCGGGAAAATTATTCGATTAAACGGCGATCGTCAACAATGCATCTATGGAGAAACATTCGGTTCTGGATAGTATTACAGTCGACGCTCGTTATAACGACCACTCGTTACAAAGACCATCCTAATACAACGACCGGTGAGAATACTCCCAACTGCATCCCAACATACTCTATGTTCTACCTTTTATAGCGACCACTCGTTATAAAGACCGTTTTCTGTAGGACGAAGACGGTCGTTATATCGAGCGTCGACTGTATTCTTATAAGCGGGTTTTTTTTTTCGTTACCCGATTCAGCGGGGCTGACGATGTATTGATTAATCACTGAAAGTTGCCAATGCCCATAAAAATTTAGAACTACACTGTAAAAAGTGAATGTTGTTTCTAAAGTATAATACAGCTAATTTTATAATAATAAACTAAAAATAGCTAATTTTACAGTAATAAACTAAAATTACTAATTTCAGGCAGGGATTCAAGTGAAACAGCACTGCGATCGCTTCGAATTGCAATCGCTACTGGAAGTGAATTACATTATCATCAACTTAACTTGGCATGACGTCACTACGGGTGGAGCCAATAAGAGCTCACAAGCACTCAGCGATCTCCTCTTATTCGCCAAGTAGGCTGTGACGCTTTATCTAGCTCGTTTTTCATAGGCAAACGTCACGATGTTTTTATTAAGAAACGTTCTAATGTAATTCATTTCCAGTAGCGATTGTAATTTGCGATGACCTGTTCCACTTGAATCCCTGCCTTACATTTATAAACAGTAAAAAAACAAAAATTTATTACTGTGCATTTTACAGTCTTAAAATGGAACCTCTGCTGCCAGTATTATACTGTTGTTTTTACAGTATAATACAGCTCATTTTGTGGTGATAAATTAAAATTGCTGCTTTACAGTCATAAACTGTAAAATTGAGTGTTTTGCAGTTTATTACTGAGCATTTTACAGTTTTAAACTGAAATCTCTGCTGCCAGTATTATACCGTAAAAACAACGGTTTATTTTTTTTCAGTGCAATGAAAACTTTTGCAGTGAACTCTCACTTATACGCATTAGGGTGGGGCGAAAAATAAAAAGTTTTTCAGATCAACTTCTAATAGTTGCCAAAAGTTGTCTTTGGTGATAGTTAGCTTTTGCGCAAAATTTGAGAAAAATCGGTTCATATCTTCAGGGGCGCTGCGATCGCAAAATTTTACCATAGCTTTTATCGGGATTTTATGGTTAAAATATGAAAAACAATGCCGTTAGCTAATCTCATTGCATTTTTTTACTCACAAGATATATTCATGCATTCAAAGCATATGAAATAACTCACAAAAAATTATTTTATATGATATATTTATATTTCAAGCATTTAAAGATAAACAAAAACGTGAAAAAAAGTGATTTTTTTTAAAATATAAATATATTATATAAAATAATGTTTGTGAGTCATTTCGAATGCTTTAAATGCATGAAAACATCTTTTGGGTAAAAAAACGCAAAGAGCTAAAGGCATCTTTATATTATTATTATTTTATTTATTTTATTATTATTATCTTTTATTAGTCATTTACGGTAAATTTGAGCTACATTGGTTAATTTTTCTTTCCTTAATAAAAAATTATTTTTACATAATATTTTTTTTATTATTTTTCCTGTCCATTAAACACTGTTTGTAACCAGTATACAAAATATCTTTGAAAAAAAAATGTCAGGTATTAATGGGTTAAAATGAAAAAACTTAGTAGTGAATTGCAAAACATGAAACATTATGTTCCTAAGCAAGTACTCTAATACGGGGAAATTCGTGTTCATCACATTTCAGGAGTAAAAATTGAGCTCCTAATTAGTTTTTTAAAAAATTAAAAGTTAATGACATATTACCAAGAATTCCAGAACACTTTAATTTATGATGAATATATTGCGCTGTTTAGTTTTTTTTATATATATATAAAATTAAGCGTCGGTTTATTCCGCTAACTGAACCTGTAATTTCAATAAAGTTTCCCAGATATGCCAACGATGTAAAGAGCTTCCCCCTCCTCTTAACCCTCGTGGGTTCCTTGGGGTCATATGCGACCCCAATGCAATTTCCGTTTAATATATCTTGTTAATCAACCATTTGTTTTTCATGGCATTTTGTAGCTTTTACTCTTCTAGTTTTCTATTCAAAATAATGCTATTATTTTGTTTTATTTTTCCCGAATTGCATTTTTTGCACACAAGACCCTTGGGGTCACTTCCCCAGAATGCCAAAAAAAAGAGGACGTTGCAACTTTTGTCCAAGAGAACTGGACAGAAAATGCATCGAAAAATATCATAAGTGTTTGAAATTCACTTGCAAAAAATCATGTTTTTTCAGGTCTGTAACAGTTGTAAATAAATCTACAGTTATTGTAAGTTTTGCTCTAAAATTTTAATTTTTAATGCAGAAACTAAATTTTACTTTGATTGTGTCTTTTTATTTTTATTTTTTTAGCATTAAAAAGTGTGTGACTTTGAATAATGCATGTAACATTCAATAATCATAATAAATTAATTAAAGGAAACATTGGGGTCGTTTACGACCCCAAGGGTCTTGAGTGTAACTGAAATGGGAGGGACCCACGAGGGTTAAGTATTTCCCGATCACTATATATTTTTTCATATTTTAACTTTTATTTTTATTTTCAAAAAAGCCAAAGTTGCATAGAACTTGCCTCATAAAGGATCTAACTTCAACCAAAAATTCAAATTCCGCTTGAACAGATTTTTCACAAAATACATGCTTTTATTTTTTTATCAAGAATTATCGGGTCACTCTACAACAACCGAGAAACGGTTTGGGGTCAAAATGTCGCGACCGAAATGTCGCGGGCCAAAATGTCGCGGCAAAAATGTCGCCGAGCCAAAATGTCGCGGGCTAAAATGTCGCGGGCCAAAATGTCGCCGGTCCAAAATGTCGCGGGCTAAAATGTCGCGGGCCAAAATGTAGCCGGTCCAAAATGTCGCCGAGCCGAAATGTCGCGGGCTAAAATGTCGCGGGCCAAAATGTCGCCGGTCCAAAATATCGTCTGCCCAAAATGTCGCGGGCCAAAATGTCGCCGGGCCAGAATGTCGCCGGTCAAAAATGTCGCCAGGCCAAAATGTCGCCGGTCAAAAATGTCGCCGGGCCAAAATGTCGCCGGTCAAAAATGTCGCCGGGCCAAATGTCGCGGTCAAAATGTCGCCGGCCAGAATGTCGCCAGTCAAAAATGTCGCCGGGCCAGAATGTCGCCGGTCCAAAATGTCGCCAGTCCAAAATGTCGCCAGTCCAAAATGTCGCCGGGCCAAAATGTCGCCGGGCCAAAATGTCGCCGGTCAAAAAGGTCGCCGGGCCAAAATGTCGCCGGTCCAAAATAACGCCGGTCCGAAAGGCCGCCGGTCCAAAATGTTTCCAGTCCAAAATATAGCCGTTCCTAAATGACACTAAGTGCATAGTACAGATTAAATGTTTCCAGCAATTCACAAATTCAATGCAGCTTAATTATGTAGCTCAATTTTACTAATAAGCTTATCACGATATGATAAATACACCTGTTTAGTAACTTTTTTTAAACGTAACAGTTTATAAAATTAGCTTAATTTATTAACAAAAATGTAACTAAATTGATTTCTTCTAACGCTTAAATTATTTAAGTACCAAAATAATGCCATAGTTTATTCAGGGCTGTACTAGGGCTCAGGGACGCTAAATTTCTTCCTTTTTAATACGCTTTTATTAGTTTCACATGTGGGTTTGTTTGTTTTTTGTTTGTTTGTTTGTAGGTATGTAACTCTGACAAGGGGACCTTACAGGTTGTCACTCACCGATTTTGATGAGTTTTATATATTATGTAGAGGGACCCACCCTAAGTATTTTAGCAAAAGGATATGCTCCAATGCGCCTTACTTTCCGAGATATAACGACGATCCAAAGTTCAGCTCGAAGTTATTATAGAGGTACGGTTGAGCAGTGGTCACAACAGCGGCCGTAGCCCAGTGAGCAAGGTCCCCCACTTCGACCGCTGGAGGTCTGGGGATCGAGTCCCGTGACGTATTTTTTTTTCTTTAACCCATTAATGGCTAGCGTCCCTTTTTAGGGACGGTCCAAAAAGGGGTCTGAATTTCCCCAAAATGAACATTTCAACCAAATAATGGTGTTCAATTAGTACCTTGGTATTGTTTCAATTCGTTATTAACAGATTGCTGCACATAACCATTCTAAAGTGCGTTCTGTAGCAGTTTCAAAATGATCTTTATCAAAAATGACATCGTTCACAATCTCAAGGAAAAAAGCTAAGTTTTCAAAGTTATTCCCAGCTTCCCAGTTTATGTTAATTGCTGGTTTTATTTCTTCTTATAGAAGGTCTTTTTGAATATTATATCGTAGGCAGAAAAAAATTTGAGTAAAAAAAGTTTCTACCCTCTGGGGTCTATCGTAACTTTTAAGGGACGATTTTTCTTTCCTTAATAAAAAATTAATTTTTTACATAATATTTTTTTTATTATTTTTCCCGTCCATTAGACACTGTTTGTAACCAGTATACAAAATATTTTTGGAAAAAAAAAATGTCAGGCATTAATGGGTTAATATCGAAAAAAATTCGATAGTTAATGGAAAATCGTTTAATTATTCATTTTTATTTTATTTATTTATTCATTTAGAAAATATTTTTTTTTTTTCAATTTTTAATATTGTTAATTCACGGGACTCGATCCCCAGACCTCCAGCGGTCGGAGTGGGGGATCTTGCTCACTGGGCTACGGCCGCTGTTGTGCCCACTGCTCAACCGTACCTCTGTAACAACTTCGAGCTGAACTTTGGATCGTTATATCTCAAAAACTAAGGCGCATTGAGGAATATATTTTTGCTAAAATACTTAGGGTGGGTCCCTCTACATAATATATAAAACTCATCAAAATCGGTGAGTGATAACCTGTAAGGTCCCCTTGTGAGTCAAAGATAAAATTCACGTTCTTTACAAACGTAAAAGTAATATGTTAAAACCATTATTATTACTAAAGGCTAAACTATATTGCATGTTGATGCATAATAAGTGCATTTGCCATTAGTTCTGAGTAGGGCATCAATCGTCCACAAAATGCATATTATAAGTGCAACTAAACTTAGCGGATATTCAACAGTTTTCAAAATCTTCTTTTGAATTTGATTTACTCTAAAAGCGTATTTTTTAGTTTTTTTTAAAAGTATATTTAGGATTATTTCTTTTTTTCACACTAAGAAATTAAACAAATAAATTTGCTGTAAAGGCTTTTTTTTTTGCCTTTTGCAAAAACGGAATACCGTTTAATCAACGCGTAGCCGGCAATTTTCTTCTAGAACATTTTCTTTAAGAGTTATTGGGGACGTTTGAAATCAAATTAGTTCATGTAATTATTGCTTTCTTTGTAACAACTAAGTGGTGGAAGGGGAGGTGAAATTTCAAGAGAAAAAATGGTATTATATTCAACTCCACATTTAAATACTGATTGTAACGAAGGTACAGTACTATGTCTGAGCTGATTAACGCCAGAAATGAATAAGCATCTCTACCTTTAAGATTCTTCTACAAACAAAATTTTGTCTGAATACTTGCATTACTTCTTGATATACATCACTCACAAATAATGAAAAATAAAAAGTTCAATTGCTCTGCTTCCTCGATGATGTGGCGTATCTTCTGAAGGCTTCTTATGGGCCAATTTTTATTTGATTTCGTCTGAACTTTCTTCAGACATAGTAATCACGCTATGCTGAAAACGTTCCATTACATTCTTGCATGTAAAAACTTGGAAGAACTAGCGGCAAAAACCAATCAGCACTGAACCACATATTCGTTGGTATATGTATGTACCGAATTTCATTCCAATTTACGCAGTAAGTTTTGTGGTAGAGTCGCCCCAAAAAAATAAACGATAAAATTGAATTCAGCACACATCAGAACGTGTAAATTCTTCCAAATTGACAATTTTTCACTGATCCAATACTTTCTTTTACACATTTTATGAAGAAGAAAATAAAAACACCTCTATCACTTAAATTATATAGATTTGCTTTCGATCATGTAAGAAATTTTAACAAAAACAAATGTCAAACATTGTATATCTGTCTTATTCATTTCACATTTCTTCAACTTCTTTTTTAACACATAAATTTTCCTTTCGATATCAATTAAACTTGGCTTGAGCTGCTAATCTATTCGTTTTTAAGTTGGTAGATAGCGAGTCACGGTGAAATAAGCTATTGTAAATAAATAACGGACGCTTGTTTGATAACTATTTGTTTCTTGGAAAACGCTCGAAACGGTTACAAGCCGAAAGGGTAATTTTTTTTTTTTAGTATTTTTCAAAAATTTTAGTCCATTCTATCATTAACGCACACGTTCATCAACAGCAATTAGCAATCTTTTGCTAATTTGATGTAAAAAAGCCTTTTCATATAATTTAATTTTTGGTACTATCAATGTCGGATCTTCTACATTTTTGTCTGACGACATTTGAACTGGCGACATTTTTGACCGGCGACATTTTGGACACGCGACACTTTGGACACGCGACAATTTTGACCGACGACATTTTGAACACGCGACATTTTTGACCGGCGACATTTTGGACACGCGACATTTTTGACCGGCGACATTTTGGACACGCGACATTTTTGACCGGCGACATTTCGGACACGCGACATTTTGGACCGGCGACATTTCGGACACACGACATTTTGGACCGGCGACATTTTGGCCCACGACATTTTGGACCTTCGACATTTTTGCTCGCGACATTTTGGACCGCGACATTTTGGACCGGCGACATTTTGACCAGCGACATTTTAGACCGCGACATTTTGGCCCGGCGACATTTTGACCAGCGACATTTTGGCCCGGCGACATTTTGGACCGGCGACATTTTGACCCGCGACATTTTGGCCCGCGACATTTTTTCCCAGCGACATTTTGGCCGCGACATTTTGGCCCACGACATTTCGGCCGCGACATTTTGGGCGTATACCCCGAGAAACAATTCAAAATACTAAACCCAGTATTTCTATTGCTCAGATTTTTACTAGCTTAAAACCAGTTGCTTTGAGTCACTAAACTTGTATTTTCTTTTCAGTTTTAGTTATTTATTCCTAAATTACCACAAATACCATTATTTCATTTAAAAGTTAGATTACAAAAAGAACAAATTTCCCAGCACTTTTACAATGGAAAAATGATTTCCGGTCGAAAAGATTTGACCCCGTTCTGGTTGTTATTGCATGCACAAAACATGAGCAGAATTTTCTTTTGAAAAGATCTGTTTCCATTCATAAATTACCGTTTAACACACAAAAAGCACAATTGATCACAAAAATAAAAACTAATTTCAAAAGCTTTTACAAAAAAAAAAAAAAGATCAACGCAAAACTTTTTGTGAGGGTGTAGGGAGGGGAGCTTGGTAAACATTACGCAAAAAAATCTCATCTAAACCAAACACACCTCTCTTTGAAACTAAAACTATTTTTGGTGCTCATGGACCTTTTGTAATTAGTTTTCGCGTGAAAACTTACTTTTGCCCCCGAGACCGGCCACCGTAAAGCAGCAAACATCGAATTTTTCAGAATCTTAATTGAAATGCTTTATTCGCCTTAGTTATACTTTCGCAAGCCGAAAACAGCAAAAGAAATGTAAACATTGCACTTTTTATGCAAACCGTGTAAGAAATGTATAACATACATTGTCTGAAAACAACACATTTCTATACTGTGTTTTAGGATAGCAAAAGGAAAATCATTGCATTCATTGAATCTATAGTTTCTGGTAAGATCAATGTTTCTTGGTTTAATTTCCTTTGGAACATAGCATTTCTATGGTGCGGCAAGTTAATGTATTATGCATAGAATGCACTTGTGGATAGGTGTGTGATCAATGGAGACTCTGTGGAGTTGGTCAAATATATATTGACGAGTCACTACTTTAGTACCCAATGTAGTAGTAGGTAGACCTAAACCTAATAAACAAAATTGTTTAACAAAATATCGCACACTCAACATTACCTATATTTGACAAAGAGCCTTTCAAAAGTTCTTAACTCAAAAAAGCGCGATTTCGCGCGGGTTTTTCTTACAGAATAAGTAAACTTTAAACATGAACTATACAGTATAATCGAAATTACACAGCGACGGACTCCAAAGTACATTAAAAATGCACTCGAATCAAAATATATCTTAAAAAACAAATTTGGCATAGAGTGATGTTTCTTGTGATAAAAATCATTGACGGGGATTGTTAATTAAATTTTTCAGTTATGAAAACAAATCGTTGTTACCTGTACGAGTATTATCGCAATCCATCACAGTTAAAATGAAAAAAAATCGCTTGAAATGAGGTACTCACTGTGGAAAGTTAAGTTGTTCAGGAGAGCGCCGAGACTCAAAATGAACACTTGTTTACTATCGAATTCCGTCTGTTTAAAGCAGTGGTTGGAAAAACTACATTTTTTTTGTAGCGAACTACAACTACAACTACTTTCTTATAAATGTAGTTAACTACAGCTACAACTACTTTTTTTAAAATGTAGCGCGCTACACTACTTTTGAAAAGTAGTCGCTACTTCGCTACTTTTCAAAAACATATGAGAAAAAAAATTGAATTTTTATTGTAGGAATTTAATTTTGAGCTTCAAGGGGGTTGGCAAGGGCGTAGCTAGGGGGGTGCAGCTGCACCCCCCTAGATCAGAGTCAATGGGAGGTCACTGTGACCTCCCATTTTATTTATTTTTTTGACAAACGATTTTGTCCCCTTTCCTGCTTTTCATTGTAGCATTCTGGTGCAGACAAATAAGTTCGTATTTTATTACTCGGTGAAATTTGGAATTTCATTCGGTCATTGAGAGTCTCCCCCCCCCCCTTCGCCTCCTCTCCCACCAATAAGTTTTAAGTCCTTGGCGCCACATCAGAAAATCGGCTTCATTCTTTACCTAACACGGATCCTTGTACCAAACCCAAATTTGTCTTTTAGCATGAAAACAACTTTTTTAATCTGAGTATGCGAAGAATAAAAATTTTAGGGTGAAATATTATAAGTAAGCTTGCCTGTTTTTGAGGAGAAAATTTTAAATTTACCGAATGAAACTCAGAACTTTACTGAATGATTAAAAAAATGCATTCTTATCTATGTCTACCAAAAGAGACGTGAGGCATCACAAAAATGAATAAATTAATTAATTGAAGAAAAAAAATAAAATAAAATGAAGTTCAGCCTTGCAATACTGTCTCACTGTTTTCAAATTTCATCAGCCAATTTGTATCGGATAAGAACTTTTTGGGAGGTCACAGTGACCTCCTATTGGGGTGCCACTGCTTGCACCCCCCTAACGTGAGTCCTGGCTACGCCCTTGGGGAGTTACAGCCCTCGGTCTGAACACCATCCCTATTAATACGCCACCGATAAAATGAAATGAAAACGTTTTTCCAATTGTGTCAAATGATGTCAAAAATGTTTAATAATTGATTTTTATTATTTTAATATTTTTCAATACTCCATCACTAAAGAAGCAAAACTAAAGAAATATGAAAAACATACTAAACGGTACTAGTATTCATTATGAAATATTAATAAATAAGCTATCTGAAGTGTGAAACATAACTAAGAATGCTTAACTTACTTCAATATGCAGTTTTAAATTGTATGCGGATGACTTAGAAACAGAAAGTTTTTTGTTCAAAGTGCAAAGTTTGCACGAAACTCATTTCAATAACTGTGAAGTATTTATTATACGCCGGCCAGGGCAGCTCGATATTGTCATCTTCTATCAAATTTGTATCCTTTTCTATTAAAATTGCTGCCATGTTTGGTGGACATTGGAACAATAATCCAATTGAGCATTGAGCGCTAAAGCATTCATTTACATGACATTCTCGGCTGCTATAAAACACTAACACTCAGTTATCGCTCATTCATAAATTTTCCTTCCTCATCCATACACTATATTCAATGCAAATATTGGCGGAATATGAAAATGGTGACGCCAAAGAAACCAATGCCGTCTAACATATAGAACGTATGGCGTCAAAATGATATGCCTGAGGTCAGCTCGAATTTGTATGATTCATTTTTCTCACTGCTTTCGCAAAGGAAATCGTGTACGATATGCGCCAGTCAGACGCGATTGAATCTTTTTTTTTTTTTTTTTTTTTTGCTCCATTAGAAAGTAGTTTTATGAAATCGCTACAAACTACAACATTTTTGTATCGCGCTACTCACTACACTACTTTTTTTAAAAAGTAGTGCGCTACACTACAAACTACTAAAAAATGTAGCTACTACAGTAGTTTCGCTACTTGTAGCGCGCTACTTCCGACCACTGGTTTAAAGTCGACTCCCGTGCATCAAATTCGGGGGAAGGGATGTTATATTGTACATTGAACTGTTGACTTACCAATTATATAGATACCTTACCATTACATTAATTTTTAAAAAAATACTTTTGGCCGCCTAAATCGTTAAAATCTATGTATGTGCGCTGGTGTTACAATGTTTCCCCTTTAAAGGTGGCTTGTGCAACCTGTAGCTTTTACAGTGCATTGCGGGTTATTTTCACTTTGTAGAGCAGTTTTTTCGAATCTTTTTCAAGCATCGACTCCTGGCAAGAATTTTACACAGGCCATCGAAATCCTATTAAGTTCTCATCAAATTCTTTAAGAAAATCCTTTCTTTCCATGTTGTTAAGGGAGATCTGACTAAAGCAATGCAACCAGTAAAGAAAAGTAGAATGCAGCTTGTACAATGTACAAATCAAAGCCGAAGGTTTCGGACCAAAAAAAGCTTTGATCACAAACTTTAAAGCAGGGGTGCCCATCTCCACCCCCCCCCCCCCCCCCCAATTTACATAACCCCTTTTGTGCTTTTTATTATGTTACTCTTGTTATTGTTACTCTTTTTCATTATTTATCATTATTACTTTGTGTATTATTTATTTTTTTTAATTATAACTATTTTTTTTTATATACTATTATTATCTTTTTAAAAGCTCGAATTCTGCGCAGAATAGAATCGCTTTTTTGCCCTTCCAGACACGCCAAGCACATACAATAAATAAATAAATGATAAAAAAGAAGTATAAGTAGTACTTTAAATCGAAAAAATTATTAATGAATAATTTTTATTAAAAAAAATCCGCAAATAAGTTAAATTACAAAAATAAACAAATAAGTTCCCCCTCTCCCCATTTTGATGGCGCAACTTGCGCCATAATCCCCCCCTCCCTGTAGGCAGCGCTGCTTTAAAGTAACAATATTATTGATTTGATTTAATTGTTTCGGTAAGATTGGCAACGTGACTTAAACAAAATTCCTTTTGTAGAAAATAGGATTTTCAATATGGCTTAAAATCAAAGGTTCTGACGAGTTAACTTACAGACCCTTAAACAGAGAAAAAAAGTCCTAATAGAAAATACCACAAAAAAAATGTACTCATTTTGCATTTACTACACTATGTGTAGTACTTTAACAAAGTAGTAAAAGCCCTTCACATTGATTCCACATCACGTTAAAAAATAAATACACGATAAAATAATCATGATAGGTGAAATAAATAATAACTTAAAAGAATACATAAAAAAAAAGACACAATCACGAATAAGGCTGAACCTCAGCTAGGCACATAGTTTGTTTACAGTTTGAAAAATGATGAATTATAAAACTTATTAGAGCAATATTTTTTTAAGTGCATCTTCAGAATTCAGATGAATGCCTCAAACGTCAACCTGCGTTCTCAGCCCTTCTTTTTATCGTTATTATTTGGAAGAAAATAAGAAACAACTAAACCTTTACATTCGCGGTTGGTATTGTTGACGTCAAACAATCACCATAACCCTGCCACAACTCAAATAAAGGATAAATTATGAAAAAAATACAGAACACCTTTCGGTGGAAAAGACGTCAGGAAAATGCTCAACGGCGTGTTGCCACACAGGCTACAAATTTACCAGATGGCTGTCAAAAAGAACAACTTTCCCTGGCTGAGAAAACTTTGAATGGGGCTCGTGGCAACGGCAATGAATTCAAATCGAACAGATTCACATTCAAAGTGAAACAGCAACCGCGCTCATCATGGAATTCGAGTTCGTTTTTTCTTCGCCATTTTACGCGCCTCTGACCAAGCGTATAACATGCAACAATGTTTTGAGAGAACCAATAACTACGCCAACGTGTAGAACAATCTCGATCAAATAGAATTCCTTTGGACTGACGCCATTTTATGGTCTGAAACAGATTCGAGGTAATTTTGTTGCTCGCAACAACGAAATAAGCAGTCTTTAGCCGAGTTTAATTTCGCTTTCAACTATTTTCGAATATCTTCAGTGCTCAAGGCAATTTAATGGATGCCCAGAGAATGTTTATATTCTACTAACACAACTGATGCATGTATATGATTTGGCTACTTTTTTTCCAGGCTTTGCAATTTTAACTGAAAAGTAGTTATTAGTTGAAGCGTGAATGCGCAATTTGGCGATGACTAGATGGAAAAGTTAAAAGTTGCTTTGTAGAGATAAGGGATTTATGTTTGCATTTCGTCGTATAAAACTTTTAAACTGTTTCTAAAGGATTGTGAGCATATTTTAAAGGAACTTTTTTTCTCATCCATTTCGAGTTCAACCAAAAAAGATGCCAGTCGACCACCACTGATGAATTTGACAGATCTGACACAAAACAAGAACAACAACAAGATTCGCAACACACTTGGAACCAAACTATGGAATAGTTTGGCTGTGTCTCTTATAGAGGTTCCAGTTTATAAAATTTAAAGCACACTATCTTCTTGAAATTTTCAATAAGCACACTATCTCCTTGAAATTTTCAATTTGGTCTTCAAGTACTACAAGGGATGAAGTAAAAATGGCTTAGACTATCTAAATTTGTCCTCCACCTTCGCCCCTCTCTCTCCAGCCCGTTTTTTATAATCGTGTCGAAAGAAAGAAAAAAAAAACCGTGAGTGCCGAAATTTCACGCACGAATCCTCACGCAGGAAGAACCAAATACACGCGATTGGGGCCCACTTCATAATGAATCGGTACAATATTTTCAAGGTCACCTTCAACCTTTTCCAGCATTAGCCATCATTCTTCTATTTCCTGCAGTTATATTTCAGATGCAACTGCCTGCCACTTACGACGCGCCAGTCAATAAAACATTAAGACTTGTTCACACGTGAAGACAATTGCTCATTTTAACGGGCCCATTAGACTTTTCCTCAATCAAATCATAGACATTTTCAACGGACAAAGGAAGTTTTTCTGACTGTCAACAAGGAAATTGTCAGGCGTTGGAATTCTATTACAAGAGGATGATTACAATTTTGTGTAGAAAACAAGCCACACATACACTTTGGGCAATTCCCTTCTTTAAAACAAAAGAAAAGATACAGTGGCATACTGATCATATTGCTGTTGCTTTAGCTGATTATTGCAGGTTCACAACACAGCTTTTTTTATGATTCTACTGCTCACTGGTCATAAATCCGAACCTATAAATTTGTAACCAACTTCGACAGCTGCAAACTCAGGTTTGCAGCTGTGGAAGTGCAAAGAGAGTTTCGAATTTTTACTGACCTGAAGTATCTTGTACAAAGGGATAGCTATTGCTTTTAAACCCATGTAATCTTTTTGTGACAACAAAAAATTTTAATGAATGAGTTCTTTATTGTTTCTGCATTGTCGTGTTCCTTCTACAGCCTAAGCAGTTTCGTAACCGAGCCCCACGTAAAACTTTTACATAAAATAAACTTAACATCTGCAAAAACTCAAGTTTAACATAATTTTAACTGACCAAACTTCGTTACTTTATAATTTACCAAGGGCGGATACAACGAAGGGGCGATCGCTCCTCCCTTGAGGGACTCTCCTCTAGCAGTTTTTCGACTTCGAAGTTCAAAAAGGCAATTTTAGATTGATTTTCGATAATATTATGAGAAGTGGTTGAGATTCGGGGCTGTAGTCTGGAATATTTTCGAAATTGAAAACCGAAACATTTGTAATGCACATGTGCTATCCAATCCAGGATATGTGGTAAAAAAGGGGGCAAATAGAAAAAAAAAATCGCCACTCCCTTGGAACATTTCTGGATCCATCCCTGTAATTTACCAACTATTAGTGATGCGTCTTAGATATAAAAAAAAATACATTTTCAAAAACTAATTTTACTGTAGTAGATACTCGTGTACACGTCGGCAATCTGCCTACTTTGACAAAGCGAAACAAGGAAACAAAACTCCGATGCAAGGCGCAATAGTTGAATCAGATTTCTTCAAAGATTTGCTTCCAACTTCTGAACTTCTGATGAATCATTAGCTGCTGCTAAAAAGCACGAAGATTTGGATCAAATCTCAAAGTTCGTCGACAACAACGTGACTGGTTCACTTACAAGTATTTATATAAAATATGCATTAAATATGGTATGAATTTGTCACCTAATGATTGTATAAAGTTTATCATACAGTTTAATCTTATTCCATGGGCGTAACTAACCACTTCCTAGAAGAAAATAATAGTTACTTTTTCTCTATAGCCCTGCAGTCGGTGACTTGCGGACTGCGGAACAACAAAAACCGGACCGCAAAAGCATAAATAACGCAAACAAATTATTGCACAACTTTCTTTTTCATGTATAACTACGCATTTTTTTTTTTTTTTTTTTTGCTATTTCCTTGGAGACCCCACGTGAGATGATGAAATTTCATTTCCCAAAGGCAAACTCTTTGAACAAAGCCGCTCAAGCCGACCACCCACCTTGAAGACTACTCAACTCTGCTTCCCGCGTGAATTTAGAATTAAAAACACGGGTGTAAAATAGCAAATAACATTTCTCTCACTGATTTTTGATTACAAATACGCCTATTTATTGGTTTAATAATCGGTTACAACACTGCGCCATCCTATCTATCGTATTTCATATTATTTGCTGAATTGGTTTTTTTTTTTTTCATTTACCTCGATGAAAAATAGTCAAAAGTATCCTGACTCTACTGAAAATTACTCGTCGACCCCTGTAGCCCTCCTCTCCGTGCCATAAATGTTGAACTTCAATAATATAGCCAAATGTTGCAAAAAAAAAATGCAGCCCCTAAGTGATCACCCGTAATCCCCACAATTATTTTAAACTCCTACTTTTTCTGTTCACAAGCCGCCAATGAATAGAAATGTTACATATTTGTTCTATTTCACAAAGTTAATGAAAGACGTGGTCTTTACTACCATATATATAATGCAGTTACATCTTGAAGATTGCCAGAAAAAATATTGAAGTAACAGTATTTTCTCCGTTACGGACTTCATTCGGATAAGGCAAGATGCCTGATGAAACTAGAGCTCAGCGAGCTCTTTTGTTCTGTCTCATGGGGAAATTTGCAGCAAATTTAGAATATTTTATCAAGGTGTACACTCAATTTTAGGAATTGAAATTAAACCTTGTATAAAAAAGTATGACATCGTGAGTTAGGCTCACGTCAACTAAACCTCAGTAAAAAGAAACAAAAAATTTCAATAATAGGGGGCAAAGAAATTTGAAGGAAATGCAAAACAGCTTCAGCAGTGAGTAGTTTAAAATTAAAATTTCGAATAACGAAAGAGAGGCTGCCATTGGACGGTCAATAATCCTAGTCGACTGGCTCCTCCCACTAGTAGGAAAAGTTAAAGTAAACTGAAATAATTTTAATTTCTCCTGAGTTGCTCAAGAAGAGTAATTAAGGTTTTTTGGACTGAATTCAGGTCAATCTTGTTGTTATTTGTTGAAGTGTGGGTGGTAAAGTTAAGTTTTGGATTTTCAAGAGACAAAAGGTCTTTATTTTCTTCATTTTTCATTCCCAAAAGGGACAATTTTTTGGGACAGTTTTTAAAATTTGCTGGATGTTCCCCTCTGCAATTAATACAGGTAGGGGGTTTGTCAGTAGGTTTAGTACATTCTCTTATTCTGTGGAGCCCGGCGCATACCAAACAGGATGGGGGGCGGGAACAGTTAAAAGAAGAATGATTAAATTGTTGACAGTTGTAACACTGTACAATCTCTTTTTTCCTCAAGTGTTCTAGTTTAATATTGAAATTCCCAATTTTGTTGAGAGACCAAATTTTTTGTTTTTCCTCTTTATCTGCGAGGTAAAGTAGGAACAATGGGAGTTGAGTTTTATTTTTATTTAGTCTATGAAGTTGAACGGTATGTGAAGGATTAATTCCTTCAGCATTCAGGGTTTCATTAATCCAAGTTAGATTGGTATCATTGGGTAATCCTCTGATAACCAGTTTAATTTGCTTTTCGTTTGGGAGTCTTAGTGTGTGATTTCCAATGGAGTGATCATCCAAGTAGTTTAATTTTTTATGCGCTTCCAGTGAGGGAATTTGGCACATAATTTTTTTAGCTCTGATTTTTCCTGAAATTTGGACTCCTGCAATTTCAGAATAAAGCTTAAGCCTTTTATCGGCATCATGAATTCCGTCAACCCAAATGGGGGGAATCTTAGGTTTTTTATTGCTATGTAAGGGGGGAGTGGTCCCTTCATGATCATTATTCGTAGTTTTAATAGTTTTATCATTTTTATCTACAGTATTTACATTATGAATATAGACACTTTTATTTAGATTAACTTTTTTCTTTTTATTTTTCTTCTTTTTTGTTTTTACTGTAACTGTACTTCCGTTGTCTGACAGCTCAGAAATTTTATCTTAATTATAAGCGTTAGAGATAGGACATATCTCATAAGATACGTCCGTTACGGAGCAAAAATATCATCCTGTAAATACTGTTTCTGGAAATCTTCAAAACTTAACTGTATTTTATAGAAGTGAAGTCCATGTTCTTCAAACAATCACGCAATGCAGTAATGCTCTAGACCAGGAATGTTGAATGGTTGCCACTGGCCAACAGAATATAAAAAAAAATGGTCGCCACTTTTGGTTGCAATTTTTTTTTGTGAAGTATTCATAACACAAAAAGTGAACCGGCTGTTTCACCATGCGCTGAGTGAGAGGGATAATAAATGGAAAGGGTGGGAGCAGAAGAGAACTTTCGTAGCGCGATATTGTTTTTATTGTGTTAACAAATCAACAAAAGCATGGCCAGCGTTTTTGGCGGCATAGACTTGATTTTTTTCGTTGCCATTTTTTTGAAATGCTCACCACTTGGCGACTGGCGACCGTTACTCTAGACAGGAGCGCCCCGATGGGAGGTCACTCCCAATAATTTCAGTGTTCGGCACATTTCGTTGACCATTAGGCAATTTGAAGACAATATTGCAACAGAGAGACAATTTGTTCTTTTTAGTTTTTAGAATTGTTTTTTAAAAGATGCCAAATGTTTTTTCTCACTAAATGTTAAGCATGTACAACTGTGTGCATGCCTGTATTGTATCGATCGGTAAAATTGGAACTTCATTCGGCAAATTAATAATTTTGCCCCCCCCCCCCCTAAAAAAAAAGTTTTACTTCGGGGCGCCCCTGACTCTGGAGCTTTACTCTGAAGGCTGTTTTATGTCGCAATCAATGCTTTGTTTCAAAATGGAATTGCCCAAATGACCAGTACACGGATATCCCAAAGTTCGCTGTACGCTTCGCCAACAGTAATACTAAGTCTTCCCAAAACAAAAACACGTTTGCAGTGAATCAAATACCAGCACACATGGAGGATGCCAAGTTCAACCTGTTTAGCAAAATTATGCACTTGACCTTGGCTGACTATTGCATCATAACTTCTTTTTTTCCTCGTTTGGACACAAATCCAGCTGATTGCGCCCGCAGACGCTACACACGTAACAATGTCCTACGCTTTTTCGCCAAGTTGCTACATCTCGCCTTTTACTGAAACAATGGAGGCGATTGTTCTGTTCTGAGGAATCGGTGAAGAGACTCGACTTAAAATTGTTTCAAGTCGGCATATTTGTGGTTTTAATGGACTTGGAAACACAGAATTAATTGTGAGTAGGATGGCTTGGTACGTTTGTGTGACAAGAGGTTTTCAAATGCGTGTTGCAGAGTTAAAACTTTCAATTTTTATAAAAATTAAATTAAAACGAGATAGATGATGCTATGAATCCTTCATCTTCTTTCAAAATGCTCATTAGATGAACTCAAAAGTGTTTTGTCACATATTTTAATTGAACGGGCAAGTGGATGAAGGTGATTACGTGACAATTTTGGAAAAACATACTTTTTACCATGGATGAAGGTGAAAAAGGTAATCTTTTTTTTTTTTTTTTTTTGAAAGCTTTTTCTAGAAATTTAAAAAGTTGTCATTTCACCTTTATTCACTTGTCCCTTCAATTGTGTTGGTGAGTTAACAATTGAACACACCCTAATTTGAATTTTTGTAAATCGGCGAAATTCAAATGTCGCATATCACCTTTATCCACTTGTATTCCACTTCAATTGTAAACATTGAAAGAAAATTTGAAAATTGCAGTACATGTTTCTTTTAAACAAAAGCTAAGTCAAAAACAGGAAGAACAACAGTATCATGCAAAATTTCAAGTAGTTTGGCGAGTTAAAAAAGCTTTTACAAAAGTTAATCGAAAACGAAATGCGTATTCACGATGTGTTTTATTTGCAAGTGTTCACAAGGATTTTTCTTTCCTTTTTAATAGTTTCATAAATAATCAAAGAATCATTTTCCAACATTTTCACTCACAAAACTGTTTTCACAATGTCCCAGTTCCAGGGAACTAGCATCAATAAAAACTATTATTCCTAGAATAATAAAGATAAAATTCTCAAGCAGATTAAATCAAAATTTATTTATTACTTGTGTTACAAAACTAATAATTACGACTTTTTTGACTTATTTTTACTCGTATTTACGTAATATTTATATAATGTGTCGTCATGAACTGACGTGTTCTTTCTTTCCGTAAACTGCCAAATAACGCAATTGATAGTACTGATTAGGGATGCACCGATAAGCAAATTGGCCGATTACCGATTAATCGGCTGTTTATAATCGGCCGATTAATGATAAGGATGATTGTTTTTAATACCACCAATTTTACCATCACTGTTTTTTCTGTCTTATACAATTCCGAGTTTAGAAATAGTAAGTAATTTATTTCCAAGAGAAGATTTTTTTTTTTCCATTTTTCCCAATTTTCACGAAATAATTTCAATATTTTATCAAATTTCTTAGAACCAATTTTCATATTATCAGGGATGAAAACAGCTCAAAGTCAAAAAAGAGAAAAAATTGCGCGGCTTAAAATGCAGATAGATTTTTTTCCTATATTCTGCGAAATTAGTCATGCAAGATTTCCTCTCTATTTGCGCCCTGAAATTGGAAGTAAATATTTTTAAAAGCTCTTAATTGCTTATTCAGGGTTGCCACTCAAGTCCGGGGGGAAAATTCCCTGTGTTTTCCCTGCATGAATATGCAGTATTACGAACAAGCGAACACTGATATTCTATATGAACATTCATATCCTGTCACAGAAAAAAAACTAACTAAATAAAAACAAGCAGAATTCATTAAAACTGAAATCATAGAACGGATTGCTGACTAATTTCATACTCTCTAATTAAATTAGCATAAACTGTAAAACACATTTCAAACTCAGTAATAAATATTTTTTGCTTCTATAATACACAATTAAATATTTACTTATAAACAAATAAACTTTGCAAAAAAAAAAAAAAAACTGTGACGCAAAATTACTATTTATTTTATTTTACTTATTATTATTATTTTATTCATTTGCGCATAAATTTATTCATTGGTACTTGACATATTTTAGAATGCATTTTGGCAACTAGAACTTTTGAGAAAAAGTAAAATTCCCTGCTATTTCCAGATTTTTGAAGAAATTTTCAAAATTCCCTGGATTTTCCCTGTTTTCCTGTTGATTTTTCAATTCCCTGTATTTTCCCTGTTTCTTCAGGTTTCCCTGTGGTGTGGCAACCCTGTTATTTACTAATTACTTTTAAGTCATTTACAAAAAAGGAGGGGGTGCAATTTTTGATGAATTAGACACATGTATCTCCCAAGAAATAAATTTTCTAACAAACATTGCACGGTCTTAAGTCAGTATGATAAATTTTAAAGATCAAAATGATTTTCCCAATTTTTTGACAAAGATCACGAATATTTCAGCTGAACTTTCTTAATTTCTATTTCCTACAACGGAAACTAATGTTTTTGGCAGCATGCCAAAATAGAGTACATAGTTCGCCGATAATTGCAGGTCATCCTTGAGATTTCAATCCAGCTGCATCCTAAAAACATTCAAATTATTTTGTAATTTGGAAACAATTTCAACCACTACTACTTCAAATCAGCTTATATTAAGCTTCATTTTAATAATAAGTGTATTTTTATTATTTTTTTTTTTCTAAACTTAATGCAACATTAATTTTTTGATCGCGGAAAGAAAGAACAACTACAATAAGTGGAAAATCGCGGATCAGCGGAAGATTTTCATCCCTGTATTATTGTCAATAACATTATATTAACATTGTTAATTGCGTTAATTGGACATAAAAATTCAGGAAAAGGGGAAGGGAGTCTGTACTCCAATTTAGGAGTACTTTTAATTTAATTCTTTTTAGTAATCAGTGGTAATTCAATTCAATACTTTTATTCTTTGAAAATTAGAGGTTATCTGAAAGCACTGTGCTAAGGAGAAAACTAGCGCCACTTGAAAAATGCTGCATCATTGTCTATGCATATTTATTCAAAGTAGGAGAATTAATTTATTAAAAACTTTATATCAACTGTGATAAGTAGTATTATTGCTGTTAATAAAATTATTCATCGTAGTTTCTTAGTGAAGGTATACTTTAAGAATAAAATAAAAAAAATATTTGTTGGCCGGTTTTTCGACCCGATTTTGCCAATTATTAATAATCGGCAAAGTGGCCGATTATGGCCGATTAATCGGTACATCTCTAGTACTGATACTTTTAAGTGCGAAAAGCTTGCTGTCCCAAAATAAGACACTCAGACTTGAAACTATTTATATCAAATTTAATTATGTCAATGATGATTTTTGTCAATTTAAATTGAACAAACTTTTAATGTCACGATGTAGATATTTTCAACATTTTATTTTTATGATTTTAAGTCTCGATGTTTTAAACTTTTAAAGGTAAAATTTTTTTAAGTGCTCCAGTCTTGTTTCTGTTTTCGTTTTACAGTGAATCCCAGATTTTCCGTTTGTCCGCGGACTGTGTGAAAAAAAACAAAATACGGGAAATGCACAAAAAGCTCCTGCTGAAGCAGGGGCGGATACAAGGGAGGGGCGATCGCCCCTCCCTTGGAGCACTCTCACTTGATACTTTTCACTATTGAAGTTAAAATTGCAATTCCGTACGAGGTTTAGTGAAGTTAGGGGAAGAAGATTTGGGGCTCTCCCCAGAAATGATGCTTCAGGATTGAAGTCCAAATCCTATGTGAACAATATTTGTAAACCAGTCTGCATAGTAAAAAGTAAGTAAGAAAAATCAAACGCGGGCCTGTTGAAAAATTGCGTAAAAAACGTTGATTTGGGGGAGGGGAGTAGAATGGGGGTTTCGCTGTATTTTCCACTGTAGTTGGGTTTTCTTCTGCTGTGTGCAATATTTTTAAATAAATTAACTTTTCTGCAACATGCGAAATCCAAGTAGGTATATTTTGTGACAACGTGGTCAGTTAAATGGCGTGAAGGACAATGTAAAATCACACTAAAATGTGTAATTTAGCTGGGATGATTTTCGAAAAAACTGCGTTTCTACTTTTGAAAAAATAAACCAGCAGTATTAAATATTCAAGGGTGAATATTCACGAAAGAAACATTTC